>DWNE01004925.1:0-14565 GCA_018249875.1 Cecropterus toxeus | reverse complement strand
CCTCTTATCCCATGCGCGAAAGCGCCCTCCCTACTTGCTCAATCGTCCCCTCTTCTAACAAGAGGGGTACGATGAGCTGCCTCCTCCCTTCCTGCTCCATTGTCCCCTCTTCTAACAAGAGGGGTACAATGAGCAGCCTCCTCGGTTCAATTGGCTTCACCTGAGGTGCTCTGTCTAACACCCCAGGCTACTGAGCCCCACCGCCGCGACAAGGCTTGAACCATGGTGAAGGAACTAGTTAGTTAATTAATCATAAGACTACTTGTAATTTCAACAATACACTGACTGCTGTTTAGCAACAGTAAAACGGGTACTGATATCAACTCACTGATCTAAAGGGATATCTTATATTTTAACCTCCCTCACTAAAACTGACTCGTCTTTATTGCCACGTGCCATTCTCGTGTTATCCCCATGTTTTCTTTATGTTACACCATTACCAATTAGAAGGAAAGTAGTTGCGTTAAATGCAGTCATATCACACTTATACAGAATTGTTAAATTATCTTATCGCTCGCGAGTACTCACGGCAAATATGATATGTTATCTATAATCCATTCACCTACATTTTTAAATGAACTCTGCAAATATTGCATACTTAAACGAACGTAACGCAAATATTATTATTGAAACAATTTTGCAAACACGGAATATAGTTCAACATAATAGCGTTAAATAATTGTGCAAATAGATCTTCGTCAGTAAAACATTCTGTTAGTTCTGAATAGTAAAAAGAATATAATGCACTATTGAATTGTTTTAAAAAAAATCACATGATACGATGAACCATCACGAAGTATTACCGTATTTTAGTACAAATTGGGTATTTGAACATACTCGTATAAGTATAAATCGTAGGTTTGATTGTCATCTAGCTGAACCTCTACACCTAATTCTGAGGCGAGTAGCAGTGCCTTATACAAATTGGTAAGGAAGTTATTTATTTCAAATACATATGATGTCTATAGGACTGGCATTATTTGACCGTATTGAGATAGGGACCTTGTTCCGTTTGGAACAGCACATGGTCTATAGCGTCAAAGACATAAAACACGTTGAGAAATGTACCTGTATAAATATAGGAAAAGTTCATAATAAAATTTGGACTGAAACCAACAACACGAATCGCATGTTCAATAAAAGCTTATAAAAAGCGTAAATGGCCTGTCGTCAATCAAGAACTGCTCGGTTATTGAACTTGACCGTGATATTCCAGTCGGTCGATTTCCATTGATTGATATTCTTGCATATTGCGCTCTTTGATTGAACGCCTTCCAGCGTCGAACCGCAATGGCGAATGGAATATGTTCATTGTGTTATTTTAATCACTTTTTAATTTCAGTCTTATTGTTTTCTTTATCATGTCCGTCTATTATGTTATCTCTATATACAAAGATATAAAAGGTAAAAGTATAATGATACTCCTTTGTTTCTTTGTCGGATATACCGACCTGTGCGGCGTGAATAACTTCCGTTTCTAAGAGGACTTGTATTCGAATAGTGTGGTTTAAGTACCTCCGAAAAAAACCTGTATTTTATAGGATCTGACAGTAATACTGTGGTTAAAGTGTCTTAATGTTGAGTATGTACTGCGTTTTATCGCTTAAATATTTAAAGGTCTTGCTATATTAACTCCATTATGCAAATAGAGTAACGTGGTAGTCAACTACTTGTTAATGAACAAAGACCTAGGATAGAAATAGGTGGGTGGTGTAGTATAATATTTCTATTGCATTTACCTATATCTTCACTTGAGGTAGACCCATGTAGAGCTAGATGTATTAATAAAAACCATTATTTCTTGATTTTTCTTTGTTGATTTTTAAAGAGACTGTTATCAAAGTATTAGTGTGAGTTATATTTCAGTCTAAACTTACCCCTACGTAGTTTAATTTAGGCAAAATTATTGAGTTTAAATGATACAACATGAATAAATGATCGACTGGTCCTACGACCGAATGGATATATCGAGTACGCCCACACAACTGACTCAGACCCACTCAAAGGTTATGTTTCGGCGCATTCTTTCCTAATAATGGGTCTCTGTTTCAATGAACTCACGTCTATTAGCTTTTAAAGTTAGTAACTCAGTTATTTTTGTACAGCCTTTTAAATTATTCTCTCTTAAGAGTTATTGGTTACAATAGTCAATTTGAGAAGAGTCTTAAGAATGTTAAATAAGCGAGTCCTTTTACATTGTAGTATGCAAAAATGCGAACAGTAGCCTCGCAAAATGGAAAGCTGCCAGTGCAACTATGCAAGCTGTCAATGCAGTTCTTTGTATACAAGAATGGACAGTAACTTTCCCGGTATTTAGTGGTCGGGTCGAGTTCTGTAACGAAGGCCAAGGTGTCATGTGTCGGCGCCACAAAGAGCATCTCTGGTTAAATGTTTGCTTTCACTGATGTGAATACTCGAAATGTTACACCCACGTCTGAAATGATAAACTTAGTGGAGATCCCATTATATATCGTACCACCTACGTAAAAGTTGTAGCTATAGTTTGTTGACCAAAGATCCATACAATCGACTGAGATATAACTTGGTAAATTAACATATAACTTATAACATATCCAAGTCGCAAACGACTTATAAAATGGTACAGATAAACAATACGTAATGTAATATGTGACAAAGGATATAAAAAAAAAATATTGTGAAGAAATATTACCATTGATGAGTTTAATTTTGACAAAAAATGTAAACTCATTTCCTTAAGACGATAATTTACATTTATATCAAAATGTAAACAATTTAATAACGTAAATACGCTCGTCCCTTGTGATCCCCGTGGTATTTGCAATGGTAGACCAAAGGTTCGGGAGCGTTGTTTATATTCTAACGGTCCCTCCCTCTCCTCCACAGCACATTGTACGTGATCAAACCTTATTTACATCACAATAACTCAACTTTGGCTTAGCGCCATATTTTCAGGGCAGCAGGATATTTTCAGCGCCTGTCATATCGACGTTTTCGACGAAATTGCATTTGAATATTGAACGAATAAAGTTGCCATAAGTGTACTGACATACTCGTATTTACCTGTGTAAAACTGAATGTGACAATGTGCTGGTTAAAATTACACCTGTGTAAAACTGTGTATTCAATATGAACTTTATATGTGAAGTACCAAATGTCATTGTACTATACATCGCCAAGAATTGACGTCCCTCGAGTTTGATTTCAGTCAGAATATTCAATAGTAATTTACGGTCGAGATGATTCTGCGTGAATTGGGATGTCAAACAAACTCTGTTTTTAATTTTATAGGCCCGTCGATATACATAGCATGATCAAAGCAGTTTGGAACTTAAAGGGAGCGGAGGCTAAAAGAAAGTAATAAATTATACTTATTTGCATTTTATTATTTTGCAATATATTTGGAAGTTCGGAATCACAGTGAAGATTAATATTCGGGGTCATCATACTTACGATATCCCTGGGAGCAATTCATCAAAAAGATTTCCGCGGTGCGCCTTAAATTAGGACAGCGAAGGAAACGCGATATTACCAAGGAAATATCGGTCTGCAATGCAATATAAGCCTTATTTTGAAACCAATGTGGTTATTATCCGAGCAAAGTTTCATAATGCTTGCGAGAATTCCACGTTAATGGTAATAGTAGCCCACCGGTTGAATGAGTCTTGTCCATAGAAGAACTACACATATAATAATTAATCTAATTAGATTTAGACAGCAACATTCGAAAAACACATATTTATTAATATTAGTTTTATTATTATTAGACACATTTTTTTGAACGAGTCGTAATCTTCTAAATTACTTAAAATTTATACAGTGTAAATAAATGGTGGAGTTAAAAATAAAATCTTCGGCGGAGTCTCTTTAAATGATAATTTCTCCATATTTAGTTTGGTCTCGAACTCGACTGCTTTCTTATCGAGTCTTGCATAATTCATCATTTATTTTATCGGTGAGACAAAAAAGCGGCATACAAAGTTGACATACCATTTTTTAGTTTGGGAACCGGTATTGTATCGAAAATTTTCGTTGCAACTTATTATGATCAAAGTTTTGTTTAATCTTAATTAAATTTTAATCGCGCATGTGCCTGTCACAACATAGATGTAAATTTGGTCAAAATACGATATTCACTTCACGATGTAAATCTCCAGTACACTGAGATCAGCATTACACGAGAAGTACATTCAGAAACAGTTCACGATTACAGTAAATAAAACTTCACTTGGCATAAAAATCAGTAACACATATCCTCAGTTAACTACTTAAAATATAACAAAAGCCAGTAAATATTTATCATTTCTTATATCTTGCCTAATATCCTGTAATAATAAGTAAGAATATTTGTATTTGTAAACATGAATGTTTTAAAAAACTACCCATATACATAGCTTGCGCAGGTCGTTTGAATTAAGATCTTGTGAACAAAACATGCTTCGTTGTAGAGAATCTTGCGATACATAAACATGTTTTACCTCTTCATGATGTCAGTTAGTATGTTTCGCTCGTAACAAGTATAGATAACTTTCTTAGTATCAAATAAACGTAACATTGAACAGAAACACAATAATACATACAAAGATGGAAATAAGTACTTTTCTGTTATATTAATAGTACTCGTACTTTAGCCAAGTGTAGTGTCATATAAACGTAACATTTTAGAGAAACACAATAATATATACAAAGATGGAAGTATGAACTTGTCTATTATATTAATAGTACCTATTCGGACTTTATTCAGTGTGTTGTTGGTCAGTGGGCGACGAAGTATCGAATGTCTGTCGCAACCCGATCGTCCGTCACGAATCGATATCGCTATCTCGTTGTTGACTTACGATAAATGATCGACATGCATTCGCACGAACTACAAATGTTTATTTAATAGATAGGGGTTACACAACTAAAAATTAGTTTTATCATCTACCTCGATCTTTATATTTGTTGAGTTATTTTATTTCCCGTTTACATATTCATTAACAGATATTCATCGGACTTCTGCTAAAAGCAATTAACGCCCAAATTAGTTTAATTATTAGTGCAGTCAAAACATGGTTTAAATCTATCACTGTCAAAATCTTTAGCTGTTTAACATATTTTATTAAAAATGTGTACCGTTTGAATACACTGTTATTTAATTAAGTAGGTTTCTTTTACTGGATTTTGATATATGTAGATAGTTTTATATGAAATTTTAAATTGACAATTTAATTGACATTATAATAATTAAATAATAAAATTATTGATTATTTTTTAATACGTACCGGGTACTTAGGATACATG
The DNA here is from genome assembly GCA_018249875.1 of Cecropterus toxeus. Taxonomy (NCBI): domain Eukaryota; kingdom Metazoa; phylum Arthropoda; class Insecta; order Lepidoptera; family Hesperiidae; genus Cecropterus; species Cecropterus toxeus. The sequence continues at coordinate 9,303 of DWNE01004925.1, read as the reverse complement.
ATTTTAATTTTTACGTAAATAATAATAATAATGAATGATAAAAAAATCCTATCTATCGTAAATATTTGGTAATAATTTGTGTGTATTGACACTTCTATTAAATACAACACGTTTAAGCTTCAATTTACTTTTTAAGTTTCATTTTACAGTTTTTTGTTGATTTAAAGTTATTGTTTGATATGTAAAAACGAAGAATACATGGACACGGGCTACGTCGCGTTCGGTTCAATGGGCACGGCAGGTGGCGGGTAACGGTTGCAACCGGGAATGGCCGGGACGTTCGCAAATACGTTGGCTAGTTGCAGCAGGCTGGATTGCCCACTTTTCAAAAACTATGATCCAATGAACACGTGTTGGGCCGTCTGGCGCAGTAGTTTAGTAAGCACGGGCAGGTGCATGAGGTCTTGCTACTCGGGTACAGTCGGGATGAAAGTAACGAATGTTACTAATATTATAAATTCGAAAATTTGTATGCATGGATGTTTGCTTCTCAATAACGCCTAAACAGCTGAAAAGATTTGGATGAAAGGCATAGATCGAGACTATGGTCTGCATCATAACAATTAATCTGTATAAGTTGCTTTAATAAAGAAATTAACTTTTGTTAAAAATTAAGTCTCTGTTTAAAAATGAACGAGTCTTCAATTTAAAGCCTATTCCATTTCTTTTTGCTTAGTTACAAGAAAAAAGAGAAGTGGTTCAAATCAGTAAAAAGCACGAAAACCAGCTTACAATAGACGCAACTAAATGCAAGCTTGAGGTATAAAAAGTGATCACTTCATTGTCGCTCAGAAAAAATTATTCGTTTTAGTCGTCAGTAACAACAGTAACTAAAATTTAGTTATGCAAAGTTAGGTAATAACAAAATAAAATATGTTTAAGGTTGTAAAAAAACTATGCGTAGATTAATTTTAGTTTAGTAATAAATTAAAAATAATTGTATTAAAACTCTACATTACTAAGTGTTTAGTCCCAAAGGCCGTTCGTGTGAGTCACCCTAGTCGTAAATATGGTCATTTGCGCGCCAACCTGCTTCGCCTTTAACGGTCTGGGACATACTCCCGTAGACCCATACTTGCTCAACTGATTATGCCCTGTCAACAACATATGTGTTTACTAGTCACATAATGTTTACCTACAATAAATTTGTCTACATTGTATTGTAAATTTTAAACACTGAAATTCGGTGCATATGGCTTTACTTTGTTGCGTGCTTGTCGTGTTTAGATATTAATAAATTATAGTTGGTGAAGCAATAAGGCGCATTTAAAAAGTCACGATACATCGATCGAAATACCTCGCCTGTCTCAAATAATAAAACGCTCACGCGAGTTTTAGACAGTCGACAATAGGGTAGCTCACCCTTCATCGGGGACTCGTTTTATGGCTTTTAACAATTTGGTATGTAAGCTGCACTGATTGTGGAGCTGCAGCTGCTCGCGGTAACAGGGATTAACGACATAAATTACGTTTTTTATGTGTTTGCCAAGGTGAATGTTGATACGATAAGATTTAGCCCGAACGCCTTATCGGGAAGACGAGTGATGTTTTCGACCCATGAGCGTCTGTTACACCGGTTATGTTTTTATGGATTATAAATTATAGTCGCGAATCAGCTTTCGCTTTGATTACGCAAGTCTTTATCGGCTAACAATGTGTGAATTATGGGAACGGAATGATCGGATGAAAAAAATTGTGAATGAACCGGGCGCGAGTTTCACGCCCATAAACGGTCAATATGCGCTCGAGCTTAAAATCGTCTGCCGAAACCAGTAACGGCAAGTTGCGCAGTGACAGGGTTCGTTCACCGCGGAGCCGGCGAGACTACCACGAATAAATCATCATGCACTAGCTGGAAACGGTGACATAACAAGGTTGAACTACACCTATATTAATAACCAATAAGATCTAGCGACTTGACTAAGCATTGACAACAGATTTTAAACGAGAATATAAACGACGTTCGACGGACATGCAATAGATTGATGCCGTTTGAATCTTAACTCCCACAGCTTGTCATAGAAATCTGTAATTAACCTCAAATAGTGCATGAGCTTTTAGCACACGCATGCGTTATGTCCTGATGATTAAGATAAAATGCTCCATCTCTGACTTAACGTATATATCAGTTTTATGTACTCAGTAAACTAATTCCGGCTATATTCTAACGAGATCATTCTCATAGATCGCAGTTACGATTTAAAGTTGAATAAAATTGCTAGATACCTCTTTTCACAGTTTAACAAACGGGCGGAATATAAACAATAGCCACATAATGTTGACTGTATGTGTTAAATTCATGTGATTTGCGGTAATGGGACGTTAATCCGGCAGAATATTAAATCGTAGCGTCTTCACAGTTCAGGTTTATCTTTTAATAAAACATTGGTGACACGCTTAATTTTGGAACGTATTTGAAGCCTAATATCCCATCAAATTTTACAAGTACGTTATAAATTACACCGGTAGAGGGGAGACCCTCGGGGTTCAGTGAATAAGTAGCGATCGTAACTAAGAGGCAGGTGTTACAACCTACTTTGAATACTTCGACGGTACCGCCATTCTATTTTTTCCGTTCAACGAATATCACGAACAATGTGCATGAACTGAACCCTAAGTCAACGGTTCATTCAGTGTGTTTGTTCCCTAAGATTTCTTTAGAACGGTCACTGCAATTGAGATGTTTGTTTTATAACCGTTAAAGTGTACGTTAAACGCGCTTAGCTCGAAGACGTGAATATATCGCAAACATGACAGAAGCAACGCCGATTGCATTCGTTTCGAACGTGATGCGATACATTCGCGTTTACACATTTATAAATTTTCCACAGGCGTTTAATTTCATATTACGACTAAACAATAGTGCATACCTATTTAACAGGAGACATTTTGCCCAGTGCCAATGAAGACAGGAAATAAATTACGTTTCTATTCACAAATTTACTTAATTTCTAAATAAAGAAAGTGTGTTCTCTTGATGGTCCTATTGAATATGTATTGCCTATCGTAACGAGACATTCATGCATAAAATATTGTCACACAGCATTACTCCACGACATGTGAGAAGTGGCGAGAAAGAATAAATCTTCATTATTTTGAAAACAGACTCCACAAGTTTTATCTGTCGGTGTGTACGTTAACCTGCATGTATATGGCTGAAGAGCACCACATGCGACGTGAATGGCATCCTTATCTAAATCATACGTTACTATCGAACATTTTACCTTTATTTTATGCCGTCGCTGAACTCAAACAGATGACTCATGTTTAGTATAGTTAGGTACATATTAGTTTCCAACTGACGTGCAGGTGCAATTATTTCATTTATTTTTCATGGCGCGACATGATATTCCATTTATTTCAAACCGTTTATGACAGCAGTTATTATACATTTTGAAATTTGATGGGCGATAAGATATGGAGCGATGGACATTAAACTGTACAAAAATTATATGATAATGATGATGACGTGAATTTTACCTCACTTCGCATTTTTAAATGTAATCGTATTTAATTTAATATGTCCTTGTGCAATAAAAGGTCAGTTTCATTGATTCTATTATTCCATTTCTTTCTATCCTCATGTTCATGTTATGAGCCTGGCATTATTGGCGCTGCTTTGACAAGCCTTCCGTTTTTTAGATCCAGCAGTTTACTTTTATCTACATGTTATCAGTCCACCTAATCGTGGTGACTTGGTCTCTTAATAGAAGTGCGATCGCTATCATCATCATATTATTATTATATTAATCCTATCACATCAATTATTACCAGATATTTTAAATAATATTTTTCTCTATAGTTTACGCCATTCGCGATATAACGTCTATATATAGGTAAACCTCGTTCGTATGAAGAATTTATCATTGCGAATATTGTTTCGTAGATAAATACCCAGCATCGTTCTCTCCGTAGCACGCTTAGCAACTCTGAGCTTTCAGATACAGAGTGCAATAAGGAATAAAGTTTAGACAGAATGTATTATAAGATAAGCTGTCATTTAACAATATTTCACAGCTTTATCGGCTAAAATTCTTATTTGATTTCTGAATGTTTTTTAATATGTTTCCAGTTAAGTAGGTTTTTTTACAAGTCACGAAATATAATGAATCTCGTAAAACAATGCCTCCAAAAGTTTAATTGTTGCACAGATCTCTAGTCTCAACCCTTTGACCTTTCTATTGTATACCCTTCACTTCGGATTTTGTAATTCATGTTCTTAATATTAATTATGTTGAGTATTGTAATTTTCCTTATTAAATAAAGGATTGTAAAGGGCATGGATAAGTTCGGCACTGACTTTTAAAGTAAATTTAAATAGAGATTGAATTGAGTCTATAAAATAAGCACTGATACTTGTCTTCAAAGATATCATATTAAACTTCTCATAAAACTTGTTTATTTATTTGGATTGCCAACGTAAAATACCTCACAACAAGCTTTAAATTTACTTACATTTTATGCTTATATTACATAACTGCTTCTACAATTAAAGGCAATCACAGCATGCGATTGTGTTACAATTTCTCTACACTATTGTTCTCTACACTCTATTGTTTATATATACATAGACAAATTCATCAATTAGAGTGTCCAAAACTAGTTATGTTTGAAATACTTTAAATAATTTAATCTAAAAAGTTGTCATAAATGTTCGTCTGTCGAGAAGCTTTCTGCAAAATTCTTGTCAACTTGTACGACGTGGAAAACGAATTAATGAGAGTCTGCGTGTCCGCATATCACGAATATATTGGAATACGGGAGTCACAGTTACGGGTGAGTTTATAGAATAGCTTAGAAAATGGTAGCCGCCTCCTGTACTAACAGTTTACTGCTATTGTACTGTTCTACCTATATTTGTTTATAAGGGTACATTTCGAATGCCATGAGGATTTAAGTTCACTCAAAGTAATACTAAAGATATTAGGATTTATAAGAAAACTAATATATGTACTCGCGTTACGCTACGGGACAAATAAATATTCGCCCTCTTTAAATAGTGCAAAATATCAAAATCAAAAACAGCTTATAAGTTGACTAGATAAATAAGGCACATCCATGCAAGATTTCATTCAAATCAGACCAGTGATTCTTGCGTGATTAAGTAACAAACAGACACACATCATCTCACTTTTTTATATATTAGTATAGATAGATGGTAAGATAGGTACCATCGTTGCTTATTATGGAAGCAGAAAAATGACAATTCCAAATCAAACCCCTCAATGTTCGTGAATTGAGATGTACGATGCGATAAGAAATGTATTCCTATTGCTTTTATTACTACACGGTCTCCCATATAAACGGATCTGATGGATAAAACGGACCGCCCTCATGCATGTTGCAGTCCGATCGACTCATTTATATTGCAAACGGATGTCTCATGCAACTTTCTTCAATCCTGGATTTCGTTAAGTTGATTGCGTTCTGTCGAACAGTTTTATAGAGCATTTTTGTAGTACAATTTATGTTAAGTGTTAACGGTGAACGATTTTTACTATGGTAATGATAGAATACTTTGAGATATAATATAATTATCCGTGGCGTTCCAGCTTAGTCCTCAGGAGTAACACTGTATAAATACATCATCTATGTTTGGCCATAGGGCCAAACTAAGATTGGACTCTGATAATATCTGGGATTAATTGTAGATATCAATGGGCGACAGTGACCATTTACCATTGGGGGAATTGCATGCTTGTTTGCCATTTCCGTTTAATAGAACTAAATGTTATTAATAATCGCTACATTAATATGAGTATATCATATTTAAACTTCTGATTTTACGAAAGTACGACCGGTATAGATTTGCTAACTTTTTTGCGGTTTCGGCAGCTTGGGTCATGTATCATGGTGAAAAGTATCCTATGTTTTAATCCAGGCCATAAACCATCCTTGTGCCAAATTTTATCCAAAACCAATAAGTCCTTTTTGCGTGAAAGAGTAACAAACACATATACATCTTCACGAACTTTCGTATACCTATATAATATTAAGATAAGATAAGATTAAGATTCTTCACCTTAAAATCTACGCTCTACTACGCTGCATTCATACACGGATCTTTAATATTTTTGTAAGGGGATGAATCTGCGATGAGATTTCTTGAGCAAAGATTGTATTCTTTTCATCCACAGATTCGGTAGCGACGTCTGAATCTTATTGTTCCATTTACATAGACTCCAGGAAATGCGCTTCTTGCTCCAAATCGAATATATACTTGAAACTAAACCACATTTATATTCTGAAGGAGTTTGTCTCAGACTGTTTGTCACAATATTTTTATTTTTAAGGAAAGACTAGACATTCTTAAGGCAAAAAGTAGCCTGTACAGACTCCTGTAAAGCCCGTTGTGTTTTTACCCGACTGCGTCAGAAGTAGGGTAATGTTTTTCTAGCGTATCTGTGTATGTTTGTATGTATATCCATTTCTTTGGCACGCGCTACAGTTCAAAGAGCTTGACGGATTGTAACGTATTACATATCATTTCAATCGTCTCAGTTTGCAGAATCACATAGGCAATTTAATTTTAAAAAATGGCGCCTGGAAATAGAGGAAAATGGGACAATTTTTATTACTATTACGACAATATTGATACCCATATTGTCGTAATAGTAATAAAAATGAAAGCTAGTAAATAGACCATTCTAAAAATATATAATTATAATAATTTTACTTGACAATTTTGACAAAAAGTCATATAAGCGTTAAATTAAATAATATGAACATTTTTTTCTCTAAGTCGGGTTTTTTTTTGTTCTCAATGTTTTTAAAGATGTTACTAGTTTGTGCTAGCAAACAATAGAATAAATATCTAATTATAAAGACTTTAAGTTTGATTACGCAAAATTTCAAATAATTGGATGTATTGATGTTTAACTCATAAATTTAGTCAGGTTATTTATCAATACATGTGACTGATAAATTACTCGTCACTTAACCTGCTAACCTTTACGGCGAACTGGATGCTATAATAATTATTTTATTCTTACACATGTCACAATTAACATAATTATAAAAAATAAATTATTCGTTTTTACTGTTAATTTAGATGGTTATATGTAAAAATGTGGTCTTGTCTAAGACTATATTATCAGAAAAACAGGCTAATTATAATATTTGCCCGAATATATGCGAGATGTTTGTATAACGCGTCAAGAATCGCATATTTATAATATCAAATATAACCAAAAGGAATCCCATTATTTTCCGGTTCTGTTCCAATAAATATCTTTGACGGGATGTTACGTATGTAGTAAATCATTTCTATCTCCTAATTGAATTACATTCCCATGTCTAATAGCATCATCTGGTCCGTTCGTCGCTTTAAGAAAAAGTGGTTTACATTTTATCAGATTTAATACATGTGTTTCTTAGCTGCGACTTTTAAGAAAATAAATAAACATATTAGTTTTAGTTTGTTGTAAACAATATTAAATTACGTTTACATTTTGTATAAATAGATATTAATGCAAGTGTGTTGTTTGATGTCAATCAACGGGTCTTAATTAAGCATGTCACTAAAATTACAAAAATGTAATATTTATTACACACGGAATCACTTTCGTGTACGTATTTGTCCTTCATACATACATATTTGTCAGGTGATATTTTAAATATTACTACCATGTGTAGTGTTGATAGCTCAATTACAGAATCGTCTTAAAAATAGTTTTTGATATCGGAAGGAAAACATGATGCTACTAATAAAATTTAAGGCGGTAGAACCAATGTAGTTCGACCGGGGGAGTACCACAGCCACATCTATTTCTAGCGTGAAAAAGTTCTTGCGTTTCGTTGGAAGGGTGTGGTTGCCGGTTCACATATATACGAGGCGACCATCTTAGTCCTCAGGAGTAGCAGCGCATCTGTGATCGACTTCAGATAGAACCCCTGTTTTATATGAAGTTGCTTACAGATGTCCATAGGCGGCAGTAACCACTTACCATCAGGTGGGCTGCTTGCTCGTTTGCTACTTCATAATTATGTATAAAAAAAAAACTAACTCAGCTTAGTGAGGATTTCTGGGAAAGTACCTAACAATCCCCACCAGATTATAAATTTCAAAATTAATGAAAAAAATCGTTAATCGTTTAATTTCATCCTTAGGTAAGCATATCATTTATCTCATTTTTTCCAAAAAATATATGAGATAAATTTACGACAATCTAAAATGTTAAAATATTTTTTGTAAGATTGTATGATTATATTTTGTATGATTATCATTTCAATGATAAAAATTTATAATAAAAGTAGTATATAATATTGACATGATGTGGGTATGGGTGGTTTGATACTTCATACATGGCCTAGGGCAAAGGTCGTTCTACTATTGCTAGGTCGCCCGACCATAAGGCAATCCTGCAGGAGCGGTCGCCCCCCCAGATGGTTGATCGTGTTATTTATAGGCATTACACGCAAATGTTATCAGAATATTGTATTTGTTTATATCCGCAATATTCTAAATGATTCACGCGATAAAACACAGGGTAAAGTAATATGTTAGTACCGAAAGTATCAGATATAAAGGTTTATTCCGTATATCCCCACCAACAAATCCCCACCAGTGAGGATTGTTTTTTTTTTCTTCCAAAAATCCCCACTAATAAAACTAACTCGGCTTAGTGGGGATTTCTGGAAAAATACCTAACAATCCCCACCAGATTTTATAGTTTCAAAATTAATAAAAAAATCGTTAATCCTTTAATTAGATCCTTAGTTAAGCATGTCATTTATCTCATTTTTTCCAAAAAATGTATGAGATAAATTTACGACGATAGTAAAATATAGTAACGATAAATTTATCTTAACCTTTACATCTGATACTTTCGGTACTAACATATTACTTTACCCTGTGTTTTATCAGTGAATCATCCAGGATTCTGCGGATATGAACAAATCCAATATTCTGATAATATTTGCGTGTAATGCCTATAAATAACACGATGGACCATCTGGGGGGGGCGACCACTCCTGCAGGATTGCTTTATGTTCTGGCGACCTAGCAATAGTAGAACGACCTTTGCCCTAAGGCCATGTATGAAAAAATATTAATAAACTTCATTAAACGATGTGACACACACGATATTAATCGACGACAAGCACGATCTCTCGGCGCATGTTAATCGTCTTCACAAGATTAATAATTCTTTTATGGGTCAATGTATACGCTTTTATAATAAACTTCCTATGGAAATCAGAAATTTGTCAATTAGTAAGTTCAAATCACTGATTAAAATCAAACTTTGCCGTAAAGCATATTATAAAATTTCTGATTACATAGAAGACAAAGCAGCTTGGAAC
>DWNE01004924.1:0-14565 GCA_018249875.1 Cecropterus toxeus | reverse complement strand
ATATATATATATATATATATATATACATATTATCAAATCGTGTATTTGCTCATTCTTAGGTTAGTAATTCGATAAATAAAAATTTAAGTACTTTTATTTTGCCGCTCATTGAAATCTGTAATCAACTGAGCTTGGCCAAAGATGCTCCCCTTAAAGACTAGGTTGGAACGCCTCGGATAACTATGTCTCTCTTACCACATCCTTCAGACAAGTACTTAACAGAGCGTAGAATTACTATTATTAGCATAAGTGTGTCTGTGTTGCCTCTGCAGTCGAACTACAAAACATTATTTCTCTCTCCTTCTCTACTACAAATTATAGCCAGAACCTTTAGTTAGGAGAAAAGTTTAAGTATAGAGTTCATCCTTCTCTATTGCAGGCTTACAATGGTCTAGTAGGTGTAGTGACAGTATAAAAGGAAGAATATATTAACTTAAAAATACTTTTTTTTGAAAATAATAGACGTGATAAACAATTATTACACATGAGGCCTAGTTCGGCACACGTAGTAACTATTAACTACTAACTACTACATACATACTAAAAACTACTCTGTGTTGTTTTTTCTTTTTGTCGATTTCATTTGCCTTTATTTCGACCCAGTTACACGGATCGTAGTCACGAAGAAACTATCAACAAGGGTCGAAATATCGGCTAAAAGGAATTAAAAACAACCACATATCATACCTAAGTATTACAACATATTAAAATGTATCAATTCCGAATAGTTACAAGGTTGTAGCATTGTTTCTGTTGCGGCGAGGACACAACGAGCAGACTAGTAATATCTTTGAATTTAAAATAAATATTACTCAGTACCAAGCCGTTTTGTCTTCTACGTAATCAGATATTTTAAAGTCAGACCGAGTTATATCGAAGCCGAGTCGGTGAACTCGAGTCCACCAAAAACTTGCTTGATGAGTTGCTCCAGTTGCCTATCGCCAGTACCTCCCCGGTCGAATTACACCGGTCTACTACCTGGTGAAAAGTAATTAAGCATTTTCCAACAAAATTTACTAGGTGGTAGAACCACCATAGTACTACCGGTGACCGGTAACACTGCCACATCTATTTCTAGCGTGAAGCAGTTCTTCTAGGTCGTTTCGGTGGAAGAGTGTGGTTACCGGCTCACTTATATATGAGGCGACCATTTTAATCCTCGAGAATAGCAAAGCATCTGTGATCGACTTCAGATAGAATCCCTGTTCTATATGAGGTTGCTTACGGATATCCATGGGTGACATTAACCACTTGCCATCAGGTGAGCTGCTTGTTCGTTTGTTACTCCATTCTTATGGCAATAAAGAAATAATAGTGTGTACTGACCGGCGCTGAAGGTGCTAGTGTGCGCGGTCCTGAAGGCCTCCTCCTGGAGCTGCGTGAGCGTGAGCATCGCGGTGAGGTTGGGGTCCGGCTGCTGGCTCTCGGTGAGCGGCAGCCGCGTGGCGGCGGCGCAGCGGTACGACGCGGCGCGCGGCGTCGCCCACTCCGCGCCGTGCATCAGCACCAGCGGCTTCGTCAGGGCTGGGGGGAGTTGGATTATTATAAATTGATTATAATATTGGAGCTTAGAGTTGGGGGGGGGAGAAATTTAACTTATTTTCATATATTTATTTTTATATTTATTGTAATATTGAAGAAAGAATGAACAAACAGCCGTTAAACCTTGTTTGAGGCCTGACAACAAAGAAGGAAGGCTCATCCAATAATTAATTAATATTGAAGATATATTTTTAATATTAAACTTTTATGTTTATGCACTGCTTCCTTAAATATTTATTTTAATTTAAATTTTTCGGATGAAAACGTGCAAATGTTTCCTTGCTTTGAAAGGTAGATGAAACCGTCGATCCCCATTGGGGTCAATGTAGTCGGAGAGCTGTAGTTAAACATTCAATTCTAATTGAAGCAACACGATAGTGTACTCCCCAAGTTTCGACCACCTTATAGTAAAGAATGGCATTAGCGGCAGTGACCACTAACCGTGGTAGTCAGCATGCTCGCTTGCTAATTCGATGTCATATAAAAAAGGAATAAACAAAAGAGAGACAAACTTACAAGAGTTAGGGAACAGGCCAATATCAAACGACACGACGAACTGGCTAAGAGTATACGAGTTGGTGGTTTCGTTGAGCTGGAAGTGCAGAGTGAGGTTGTTCTCGTTGGTCGGCCAGCTCAGCTGCAGCCACTGGGCGCCGGTCGCGTTGCAGCTGCCGTCCAGGACAGTCGCGTTCTTCGGAACGTTCACAAGCACGCTGACCAGCTCCGTCGCTGGGGAAATAATGATTTTATAGTTACAACCTTTCAGTGGTCTTCGTTTAAACCTCTTATATTATAAATAACATAAAACAATTCATTTACAATTGCAATTGCAATAAAGTATAAATGTTTTACTGTTTCGTTATTGAAGATACATTATACATTTTTATTTTATATGAATATAATTAATGTTGTTTATATACATTTTAGAAATACTATTTCATAAAATTTTGTTTTTTTTTTAATTCACTTGGAACTTTATTTCATTTTCCCAAAAACCCATCATACTATATTTTACTAAGAAGGAAGTAAAATTTAGCCTTTTCGTTGTCATACATAATGCATAATATAATTAAATGAAAGTTGCGTATTTTTACATTGCATATAATATAAAAAAAAATCGTTGCCTTATACATGTGTGAAGAAAATTTGTTATAGTTCATGTCTTGAGATAGCGTTGATATTCCTACAGTGTTAAGACGCGACTTATTTAATGTTTGAGCTCTGTAGTCGATCAGTCACAACAAAACACACTCATGTCTGGAGATACATCGGTTTAACCACCCCGTGCCCGCATAACCGTCTCTCGTACCCGTGGGACACACTCCCGGGTTCACATTGTATACCTCAATGTCACGGAGTCAATGGGTGAGCCAGCTGTTTAAACAAGTCAATAGTGAGTCACGGCGGCGACGGCTCACATTGTGCATTTTATTTAACGAGACGGAAAATCCTTTCATTATTTTAAACGTTACTTACACGTGTTGTCGAGAATTACAGTAAAAACTCCTTAGACTCGGGGATAACCTGCGACCATATGCCGCGAATAAAGACACCCCAAACGACCATCAGTACTCAAACAAGTTGACGCGCAAACAAAAGTCGCGGAATATTTTCACTTCTACGGACTACGCGAATAAAGGATTTTTAGACGCGAATACTAAAAATGCGCGAATGCGGAAACCGTTTATAAGAATTTTTATCACATTTTTTTTATTTTTTTATTTTAATTCATTCATTAGAATCTCTCTAATGAATGAATAAAAATAAAAAAATTAAAAAAATGTTAGCGTTTCTGTTTTATTATTATTATATTATTCAAGCTGCAATGTTCTCGAAGCTCAACGCAGGAAGCGAATTTTTGTTCCCCATGATTCATATCATTGAGTTAAATACTTATTGGGTTGAAAGCTTATACGAAAATCCGCTTATTTTGAGTCCAGCGCCATCAAAATTAATAGAAATTAGCTTTGTGATCAAGCATAAAAATACAAGCTAAAGCCGCAGAAAACGTCTAATGAAGTCAACATGTGAAAAATTCAAAATTTCGACCAATATTGATACCGCTATTAAACTATCGCTGTTGTTATCAATATAAAAATACATTACATGTTACATACATATTTGCATAATCGCTGGCCTAAAAAAAAACATGTATCGAAACGAGTTTTGAAGTCAAAACAAAATTATTCCAATATATTATGGAAGAAATGAAACATCTAGCAGGTAAACCTGATTTTGTTGGCGTGGCGATGCTTGTCTTTATTATTTTGGCGCCATTTGGGCTGCGGTGGTAAGTCGACTTAGTGTATATTCATTCCTACCTCAATCTTGTCTTTTGTATGTATATTACTCGTAGGAACACAATGTTTCACGTCTGCCAGACGTCCCGTGACGGCATTTTTTTTTCTGTTGATTAATTTAAATCGTAAATAACAGAACAAAATCTATTACTAACTTTAGATGATGAGTTCTACAAAACCACTATAATTATCATTATTCTACGAAATTCAAACATCCACTTCAACAACTTCATCACTACATTAAAGCGGCATACTTATTGATATATTTTCAACAAAATCCACAGCTCTTAGTTGTAAAGTACATAGATTGTGTATAAATCTTATAGCCAATTACGGATTTATTGTTGATCTTCTGAATGTACTGTATAGCAGGATTGTGATACTCTGCTTTTACTTTATTACATAAACAGTTTTACATAACAAAATGCAAATTGATTGTATTTTATTTTTGATAACATATTTAATTCTAGAACATTTTATCTACAAAGGTTTATACTTACTATCTATACCTTAAGTATGTACATTAATTTTACATTTACTTGAAAAACACTGAGGGAAATGTGGTTTAATTGAGTGTAGTCAAAAGCAATAACGAGTTATTTGACATAGACATCTGACGTTTCTGACTCTAATGTAAACAAGTATCATCGGAATGTAATGTAAACATATTTCACTTTGTTTATCTTACTAATATTATATATACGAAAGTTTGTGAGAATGTACGTGTTTGTTATTATCCACGAAAAACTACTGATTGGATTTGCCACATAAATATGTACTTCCCGCATTCGTTTTCTATATTAACTTTAATTATGTCATATTAGTGTATAGATTAACATCATGCTCATAATTATAATTTACGGCGTGTATCACACTTGACGCCTTAAATCTTTACACACAAAATACTAGGATTCATTTCGGATGCAATGGACAGAGACGTTGTTTTGTGTTTGGATTCATAATTTAACTAATATGAATCCGAACTAATAATTTGACAATCTGACTATATATCGAGCGCGAAGCATGTTTATTCCGTGGCATATAGTTGTATTTAGAAAGTGTACATTTTAATTTATCGATAAGTGACGTATCGAAGGGCATACGTGTGTTTTCGTGCCACACCGTTACTGGTCAGTAGCTATCTAACATAACCGTTACTCGCCAGCTTCGGGGCAAACGAGTATGCTCATTAACCTGGCTTCCCTTAAACGCGCAGACATCCAGGGAAACCTGGGCTATCGACGTGCAATAGGATGATATGCTACATGTACAAGGAGATAGTAGTTTCCATAGTAGAATTATCACATAAGGTAATTTATCTGCCTAGTTAAGTACTGACAACCCTCCTGCTTACCATTTTTTTTTGTCATACGCTTTGCATTTTTTTTATTTCCACGGAATCTGAAGTTTTTAACGAAAATATAGCCTCTGTTTCTTCTAGCCTATATATCGTCAAAAACCACAAGTACAAGGAGACAAGAGTTTTTCTAGTTGAATTATCATATAAGGTAATTTATCTGCCTAGTTAAGTACTGACAACCCTCCCGCTTACATTTTTTTTGTCATACGCTTTGCATTTTTTTTTTTATTTCTACGGAATCTGAAGTTTTTACGAAAATATAGTCTCTGTTTCTTCTAGCCTATATATCGTCAAAAACCATAATCAAATTTAACCCTCATTTTGTTAAGCTTACTACTGACAAAAGAAATTTAAAAAGGTTTGGGTAGGCACCGTAGAAATTTGCGTTAGTCAATTACTATTCCAAGCTAATTTTTAATTAATGTTTATTTAACCTTTGCTATTCGTTCGCGTAAACTAGAATTGCGACCTTAGCTTTTATCACCACTTGTCTTAGTTATTTTTTAATGGCCATGATATACATATATGTCAAAAACATTTTTATCAACAAACTAACTGAATCGTGTTTCGCTACGGGACATAAATAAATTAAAATGTGAAGGTGACAGTTAAAAAAATATGGAAGAGTAAAACAAAGACTGACGTAGTGTAGTCACTAAAATAGTTACCATCTTTAATAGTCAAAAATATCGAAATAAAAAGTATACAGTATCGAAATATTATTATTAAGGTAGGGAATCAATACAATAAAAATCTATTCGTTTATTCAAACGGGAGGAACAGTTACAACAATTTATTAAATAATTTAAAAAAATAGTTTACGCAGCACATTACAAATTTGCATTCACCACGAACGTGTATAAGCTCGCACAGACGTCGGAATTACCTAACTGACTAGGTCCTGACTGAAAATCAGTGTCGTGCGCAGTACCTGCCATAGCGTCCGCTGAGACTTTCGATTCGCAGTTTGCGCTGTAGCACAGTTTATTATTTTTGTATTTTTTTCTGGTTTCTTTTTATGTAAAACTTGCTTACTGCGAATAAAGTTTATTATTCGTAGTAAGCAATAAGCTACATCCATGCAAAGTTAAATGTAGATCGACCCAGTAGTGCTTGCGTGATTGAGTAACAAACAAACACACGCCATATAATTTTTATTATATACTAGCTGTACCACGCAGTTTCACCTGCGTTTATTAGAGAACAATCTATTAAAAAACATAGCGTGATGTTATATAGCCTATAACCTTCCACAATGTATTTACTGTTTAACACAAAAATATTTTATCAATTCGAACCAGTAGTTCCTGAGATTAGCCCGTTCAACCAAACAAACTCTACTGCTTATATATTAAGTATTAGGAAGTATAGATTAGTATAGATAGACTAATAAGCCTTTTAATATAAACTAAAACAATTTTAATGTAAAGTACAACAAGGGATCTTAAAAACAGTCTTTTAAATTTCGATAATTAATCAAGTAAATCTTGAAGCATTTTTGCATTTAAAATATTATTGACGAGCGTGTAGTAGTGTTACAGTAAACATATTCACAATAAACATTTGCCAGCGATTTGATAGCCTTCGTGATAAAATACACGCGGATAAAGTGATAAACATAAATACATTATTGTATACCTACAGGTTTGTAGCGTTGTTTGTATTTCATATGCAACATTTGTAACATTTTTCACAAATCATTTAAATGTATTTATAGTATCATTTGCATATTATGCCACTGGGTTTTAACCTCCTCTTGGAATTATAACGGCAATCCATTACGCTGGTTAATGCGTAATTTGTTGAATTTTACATACTTTTAATAAACTTGTTTTTATACTCCTTACATCCGTCATAATACATACTTTTTCCTCGCGATGTTTTTCATTAAAGAATGTGATAATAAATTTGTATTATTGGATCGGGAACCGGGACTTTATCTGCCTTAAACTTCCACATGTATACTTTCTCTGCATCATATAAGGAACCCTATTATAAACATCTTGCTACAAATCCTATCAGTGTGAACTGTTTTACTGAGTCAGTTTTATAACACTGACTGCTGCATACACATATTATTTATACATATATATCTCAGGTAAAAGACACCCGTGACAGCACACGAGTATTTCCTAGAAATCAAACGAGCAATATGCAAGGCTAGCTGTGAATGTGGACGGTTATCGTCCCACCGGGCACGTATCTGATAACACGCTCAACATTGTCGGCTACACGGACTAAAAAATAAACTTCGCCTCGGAATGTTGCGTTGAAGCACGATTTGCGGTAGCATGGCAGTGTAGTGTTTTTTATAATATAGAAATAGGTAAATCTGATGGTGGTTCTCAATGTGGTAGAACCAGTGTAGTTCGCCCGGGGAAGTACCACCGCCACACCTATTCCTAGCGTGAAGCAGGCCGTGCGTTTCGCTGGAAAGGTGTGGTTGCCGGCTCAGTTATATATGAGGCGACCATCTCAATCCTCGGGAGTAACGACGCATCTGTGATCGACTTCAGATAGAATACCTGTTCTATATGAAGTTGCTTACAGATGTCAATGGGTGGCAGTAACCACTTACCATCATGTGGACTGCATGCTCGTTTGTTAATTCATTCTTATATAAAAAAGAGACAATCCCGTCCACGATCTTTTGTAGTCAACTCCAGATAAGATTAGTTAGGCGTAGGTGCGTTGAAACGAGACGGATCATCAGATGAGACGTTCCAACTGAGTCCTCAAGAGTAGCAATGCATCGCAACAATTCCAATTTAATTTGGGATTGATTATTAATGTCCATGAGTGTCAGGTCACATACTGTGTGGATTGTGAGTTCGTTTGCTAGTTCAAAAAAATATTTAAAATTTAGATAGGAGAGAGAGGTTGGACTAAATATCGAGGCGGTCGCATTACATTTATTAAAAAACATTAAAACACCACTGAGACTTCTACTACTTTTTTACCAACTGATCTGTGACCAGTGCACATCCGTAGTTCGGAGTTAAAACAACTAAATCTTCGTTGACAGTTAAACGGTGATATCCCCTTGGTGCAGTTACGCGACCGTTCGACCTTATTTGCGATGTGCAATGTCGAATCTTAATATCGCCACAACCCATACAACTGCTAGTTGACACGTGCCTACATAAATTGTGTGGTTAATCTAGGAATCCTAGACACTACGGTAAAGTTGCTTTCGGTTATCGACGAAATGATCGAAAATCAAGAAATAAAACACCAAATCAAAACCCCACGTAACGTTTGTGGTAAACGTTATATAAACACCCAAACTGGTGAAATAGAAGTACTACTAACAGTACATAATATTATAAGTCTCTAAAAATTCCAGCGCTGTACATAAACTGCCCTATTAGCTATAAAGGCATGTTATACTGTTTGGCGTAATTGAACTGGTACCTAGTAAGCCAGGCCTTCCCCATTGTGGGCAGAGGATCCGTGCCCTAGTGCGTGTGGGACATGAAAAAGGAAGCACACGAGACAAAGATAATCCAACACAATAAGCCTAAGGCAAAAATTGTAATGTTCACGGAATTAAATTATAAGGGCATGAAATTTACTTCAAAGGCGAATATCTAGTAGGCGTACAGGTTTCTCATTTATTTTAACAGAGGTTTCGAAGACCTTTGCAAAATACGAACAACCCACGTTCTGGAAGTGATCCGTAAAAGAAGCAAAATTATTCATAAACAAAATAAATGAAATAATTAGTTTTATACTTGAATATTATATTATAATCAGTATATAAAACCTGTACTTTATATTAACAAATAATAACTTTCTACCGAACTTATAAATGTTTTAAATCAATCATCAGACTGCCACGAGACTATTCTGATATGAGTTTATATCTGCCTATACATATAATAAAAATAAGCAATATAAAATTATATATGTATTGAAATTCCGCGAGGCTGTAAGGCGTATATATTTCCAGAAAAAAAGTTATATTATTTTTTTAATATTTTAAAGCTGAAGAGTTGTTTGGGTGAACGCGCTAATCTCAGGAACTACTGGTTCGTATTAAAAAAAGTGTTCAATAGTCCATTTATAGTGGGAGACTACATGGTTTAAAACATCACGCTACGTTTGTTTGTTTTTCACCTTATGTTAGTGACGGGTGAAACCGCGGGGCAGTCCTGGTATCTATACTAATATTATAAAGCAGTAGAGTTTGTTTGGTTGAACGCGCTAATCTCAGGAACTAGTGCTTCGAATTGAATAATTATTTTTGTGTTGAATAGTAAATTTATCGTGGCTTCAGGCTTTAGGCTATATAACATCACGCTATGTTTGTTTGTTTTTAATAGATTGTCCTTTGATAAACGCGGGTGAAACTGCCTGGCGCAGCTAGTAATTTATAATAACGTGGAGGACAAGAATAACTCATAGTAGATAATATCTACTATCTAATTTGAAAATCTTAACATGTCTACTACATATGTCAATATTTTTAACTTGTTCATGTGCTTGAAACCGTATCGGTCCAAAACTAGCAACTTTAATTAATTGACCATATATCAATAGAATGTAAGGTAAAAGTTACTGTTTATTTAATTAAAAAACTACCAAAACTTATTACACTTGAATTTCTGTTACCCTTTTCAAAGTTTCAACCGCGGTGAACAGTTTGTAATGAATAATAACGTTAACAGAATCGTAACGAATAGACCCAACGAATTACCATTAGCTCCATAGTAAACAAAGAGTTTACTTAATAAAACCAACATCGCCTGACATACGATGCATAGTTGAGTATCGTATGATTTCGCATAACAGATGAACACTAATAAACGACTGGAAAATTCATCCTAAAACTAAATAAGGGTTGAATGCCTGTATTCATATAAACCAGGGTTGTTCCCATTTTCGCGGCTCACCTAAATAAACACAAGAAATTAGGAACTCAATTTGTGAGTAATCTGTGTTATTAAGATGAAGATAGGAATCTAAGTCCTTGGACAAGGAACAGATCTGGGACACAAAGCGAAACCAGCAAATAAAAATAGGTCAAGGTGGAATTACAATTATCGAACCAGAAATCGGAATATCGCAGAGTACAATAACAATACAGATCATTTATTTAATATTCGGCTATTTCAAATACATAATATTCTTAAAAAGAAATAAGTTAACATCTAAATTCAAATGATAGCTGTTAATAACAAAAGTTTCCTTCCCGTTAAAGTTCCTCTTACCTCCCATAGGTCGTATGAAGAGCAAAAAATTAAACCAGTACTAAGTTTGGTTTCGTACAAGCCAATGAGCTAAAATGCAGTTTTTCCAAATTAATGTTTTTACGCATAGATAAGGTTCTAACATTGAACAGGAGCAAAGATAAGGCTAGAATGCTCGTAGGCATGCTCGTTTCCTACTTCAATCTTATAAAAAAATCTTATAAAAACGTTTGTTATTCGTATGCGTAAATAACAAAAGCGACAATTCTACAGAACCTACATAGAGCCAAACGACAGATGTTCTGCCCACTTCACCGCAATCGAACACTATACGCCCCCTGAATGAATCTCCGATAAACGATGAATGTACACATTGTTCACCAATAGCTACTAGCTACTCAACGAGGCTCTCAAACATTTTGCCTATCGCACTCTTTAAGAGTTGATTATTTACTATGGTCCTATAACTTGAAACATCAGTCTTATCTTACAGAGTTCATCAGATAATGTCATTTTAATTTATCTCATCACTACATTGATGCGAAACAATTATAGAGACAATTTGAATGCGATTAATAATAATCACATCGATTAAAAAGAATCGCAATTAAAAATATTAATTGGTTTCAAATATGAGAAAAACAAATGAGCCATCACTTGTTAAAAGCCTTCTACTCCCCCTCATTCACTCTGGGGTCTTTACCGCTCCCCTGAAGTAACTTTGAGATACGCTGTTTCGGACATTACTCGGTGTGTTTCACAGAAATAATTACTCCGTGTAAGTAGAGACTACAAAATTGTTACAAGCTCTCAGTCGACCCATTTCATACTGCACACTAAACACTCCACCACGCCCCATTTGCTCTGTTGTGAACCGAGATTATGCCGATATTGTTGTTCAAGCACCTATTCAATATTGCCGACAAACTGTACACAAACGCATTGCTTATAACTTTTGAAATATTTAATACACTATGACCTGTTTGTCAATTGGAGTTACTGAATATCGATGGGACCTATATGCTGACAAATTGACAAATTGCATGACCAATACAGTGATACCCGCGTAAGTCGAATTCATGTAAGTCGGGGTATAATATTTAAAAATTAAAGATTCCTGTTTGGTGGTATTTTTTTTAGGTATGAATAATAGGATTTTTTATAACATTTTCTGTCTGCTTGGGCGTTTAAGATCACGTCAAACAAAACTATTGATTTTTTTATTAAACGATAGTGTGTACGTTTTATAAAATGTAACGTAGGTACAGATTATATTTGAAATTGTTATAAATTTCAAGTTATTTTACGCGAATGAAACCGCAGTGCGCAGCTAGTCAGAAATTTCATATCTGCCAAACAACATTATAATACAAAAATGTTAATTTATACATGTTTATATACAAGGAAGATAATTATAATAATATGAAGTGACTAAAAAAATACTCGTACAGAAAAAAATATCGGCGTCGTCCACTTAATGTTCGACATCGAGTAAATTACCCCATTTGCATAATAATATCGCCACTTTGACGCGCAATATGTGAAGGTTCCTTTTTACTTATATAAAAAAACAATCTATAAATTTACCTGTCCTTGCGATAAAAAAAAAACATTTAGTGTGTCGATCTGTACGCGCTCACGCGCAAGAAACTGTTTCACGACAAAAAATATTACTAAATGATTGGTACATATCGTATGATTAAATAATATTATCAAAACGTAACTCTGCAGCGAAACCGTTTCCGTTACAAAAGCCGTTACACGAATACATTCTTTCTTCTCAGTTGTGGTCGTGTTCCGATCCGGTGGTAGTGTAAGAAAAAAATATTGTAACTGACAATTTGTAACTGCCCCTGTAGGCCTATGCAAAAAAAAATAAAGACATTTCATTTCATTTTCTCAATCACGGCGCGTAAAGGAGTTTCTCTTTAATATAATCGAATATTTCTTTAAACCATCATCTAGTCCAATTTCAAAAGTAGGCTTTAAAAAAGCAAAATACAAAGGTTGTAGGTCGCCATAACAACATGATGGACGTATTATCTTCAATTTATAACCATAAAAGATATAAAAGACCACGAAGGTCCACAACGGGCGAGTATAGAAAATCAATGCAAATAACCATTAACCTTCAATTTAAGAAAAGGGTTAAGCTTCATAAATTCGCAGCAGCATAACGATAGGGTAAAGGGCAGGAGAGGTAAAACAGTCTAGGATTACGTCAGGATTAGAACGACCTAACGAGACCTACTTTTTAGTTGTACAAAAAATTGTGTGTTAAAAACCGTTACTCCAAAAACGGTTATATAACCGGCTATCGATTATATATTTAGGAAGAGAACGTAGGATGAGTCACAATCTCACAGGCTACAATCGCTGCAGTGACTGAAACCAGTGCGTAACTAATTCCAGTTACGTAACACATGAACAAATGTGGTTTAATAGTAATATGACACGATACCTACTTTCACAATAACTTATCAATAAATCGAGAATTCATAGAAAGGGTTCACCGTGAAGCCGATCACAGTCCTAAAGACGCCTCTTTTTTTATAAATATGAAGTAGCAAACGAGCAAGCAGTCCATCTGATGGTAAGTGGTTACTGGAGATTTGTAAGCAACTTCATATAGAACACATATATGAAGATATCAAAACGTAATAAGCAAAATTTTGGCATTCTCACCACCCTCACAAAGGTCACCCACAAACCTCCCAGTGGTCTAAGTTAACTAAAAGCTTGGAACGCTTCCAATTTACAAAAAAGCTTAGGTTAAACAATCCTGGCGCACTAACGCCAAAGGAACAAGTTAAAAATAAACCAGATCAATAGCACTAAAAGATAATATCACATCTTTCCTTATTTGACCATCATAATGGTCAATGTTATTATTGTTTTATGCACACCACATATCATTACAGCACATACGTAATAATGATGCATTGTTAAACCAAACTGCTTCTGTACCTAGATATGATCCAATGTGCTAAGTTATTATAAAACAGGTACCTGTTTTTGAATTGCATGAATTAGCACAAGTAACTAAATTTAATTATAGAAGTAAGTACCTAAAGTCATGCAATTGTAGTATTATCTTGCTTGAAGTTATCACTGCAATTAGTATAAAATGTAATGAATCATATCTGATTCAAATACGTCACGAAGTTTTTTATTTTATTGTTAATTACCCCTAAGGCGTAGAATTAATAAATAGCAAGTTTTCTTAACGATAAGAAGCCAATGTTAGGTCAAATAGTTCCCCAGACATGCAAAATAAAAGAGTCATGGACTCTTCTAAGCTATCAAAGCTGTGTTAGCACCCACTGGTAGTATTTTTTAAAATTAAAAAATAAAAATAAACATATAACATTTTCATATAACAAGACGACCATAGCACCTACGACACAGAAGAAAATCCTTGTGTGGGGCTATGAGTGTAGTGTAATATTTCCCCATCATAAGAATCCTTGCATTAGATAATTATACTTTTGGGTGACATTGAATTACTTTACTCCCACACCACTCTATAGAAAAAAAACCTAATATGTGTAATAAGTACACATAAGGCATTATAGTGAGTAAATAGAGGTCTGTTTTACAATATTATACATTTTGAATTTTAATTGTAATCATCCCTAGATAGTTTCAGTGATTTATATTGTCAGTACTGACTGATTATTTATTGACGTGCAGTTTTAGTATAAACATTGTTCAGTACAAATGCGTATTAAACAACAATCATAATTATACATGTACAATATCAATTACATTTACAAAAGAAAACGTTGCTATCTGTTTAGGTATAAAGTGTTAGTATCGGTATAAAATATATGTAAATAACGTCATCTGATGTTCGTCATGGTCATGAGGCATGTGTTAATACAAATAAATACATACAATCCACATTTTATCAAAATAATTTATGTAGAGATTATTTTAAATAATTGTACAGTTATACCAAACTAGCTGAGCCCGCGGTTTAACCTACGTTTAAAAGAAATTAAATGTTTTCCCTGTAGCTTTAGCCATTAAGGTTGCACATGCAACGGAAGCTTAAAAAATAGCATAATTTCTCCCGTTTTCCTAACATTTCCCTTCATCTGCTCCTATTGATTGTAGATTGTAGAAAGTATACTATAACCAGCTCAGGAGTATGAAAAGTAATTGTACC
>DWNE01004923.1:0-14565 GCA_018249875.1 Cecropterus toxeus | reverse complement strand
CATGGACATTTGTAAGCAGCTTCATATAGAACAGGGGTTCTATATGAAGTCTATCACAGATGCGTTGCTACTCCCGAGGACTGGGATGGATGCCTCGTATAAAAAAGTGTGCCGGCAACCACACTCTTCCACCACCACTGAGGACGAGGAGCCAATTCGGGACTTTGGATTAATCAAGTTATTCTCCTTCATAATAAAACCAGTAAAATTACTTTTTAATGTGCACAATACTTTGAAAATTAATATCAAAATAACAAAAACCCAACTTCTTTTGATAGACGCAATACTTGTAAATTGTTCTTCAGTCGTTATTATTTTCTCACGTTGTTCCAATATACATTAATACAAACAAAAACATTGTACAAGGTTTATTAAATCGCTACGAAGAGACTTCGATCGAAATCAACTTCAAATAAATATTGCTTTAATATTTGAAATAACAAGTTCTTACGTCTAGAGGTCACGCCCTAACATATTAATGATTCTTGTAACGATGAAGCCATTTGTAATTTAAATCAGACCCATAGCTCTTCATTATCTCTAATTCGAGTATTAAATTGCTGAAAATAAAGTAGGCACGTACACTCGCGAACAGAAGTGATTTGTAAACTGTATCATCGCGTAGTAAATTCAAATAAAGATACCACTCTGATTGAACTTATATGGAGACCACATAGTAATAAGTGTACATCTTTATGAAATAATATATGTTTAGAAGATTCTAGAAACAAATGTGGGAACAATACTAATAATGGTTTTTATATACTTTTTTTCTGTGTCATGGGTGCCATGGACAAACAAAACGAATTTACAAACACTCAAACCTAGAACCGAAAATCTAATCATCATTCAGATATCTGTCTGGCCGGAGATCGAACCCGAAACCTGTGGTCCGAAACCCGAAGCCGGCGTAGTGTCCGTTCCGCTACGCGGGTCACAGATTCTTATGAGACACATGTTAGAAGATTGTAAAGTTCTTCTTCACGGAGGCGTCATCTCCATGTCTATTTTTGTCTTAGCAGTGTTAAACCCTGCCGAGTTCGACTTTGATGAGTGTGGCAAGAACCATGGATTTATACGGTCATCCAAGTGAGACCTTGGGGTTAGCATCTGTAGTCAACCCCTGGTCTTCAATTCTACTTGAGATTAATCACAGATGACCTCGGGTGGCTTTGGCCATTTACAATCCGTTTATTCCTATATGCTTAATTATGTACGGGTCAAACCTTGTGTATGAACATACGTCATAGTATATATATAAAGTGTTAAGAATATTAAGTCTTAAATAATGTTTTTTTTGTGTTCTCGGGAAGAAATTTTACTTGATCTTAAGGTCAGCCGTATGTTTATTAGTTGCTCCTATGACGTAATATCAACAGCCCCGTGGAATGTATCAGACATAGGTTAAAGCTACATGTATTCTTATAGAATTATGAATGGCATCAAAGCAGTAAAATTACATAGTTATAGGGTACTCGGGTCCAAATTAAAGACAGAATATCCTGTCATTGTCCTATGCAAATGCGGTATAGGACAGCCGTACGATCGTTGGAAGAAAATTGACGATTCCCAATTTTATTTCAGTGGTAGTCGAGCCATCTATCTGAATGAAACCAATCATATTTATATGTAAATGAAAGGGTTCAGGGTTCGTTTTTATTAAAGACGTTAGAGGGCGCCATTCTTCGTCAATTTGGTTGAGATTTACGAGGGATGGAGGCATTTCGGTAATTGTATACCGAGCCTAAGACTGAATGGAGACTTCTGTATCTCGTTACCGTTTACGGTGGAATATAGATTGGATTCTCTTCCATCAACTTTATTTTGCGTTTGATCTATCTACGGTCGCATTGTCTCGTGAATTTTATTGACTTAATGATCTACGATTTTCGCTATGGCATCTTTATAAATTATTTATTATTGTTTTACTTGGATCTTCTTATTTTCTTGATCATCTGCAGTAATGAGAATTTGACTAGAGATTGGCCATTAGCTAGTGTCTTCAAGCCGATATGCCTATCTGTTCAATTTAATCCTTAAGATTTCTGGATATACTTAGTACATCAAACTTTTATTCTAATTTTTTACGTTATTAGCGTGAGAGGTTTCTTCTAAACCAAATAATAGGAATACTACCATACAAGTGTGATCAATTGACTTATTTCAGCGTTATTGTTGTAGATTCGGTCATTCCTTTTTTAATGCCCCTTTATTTAAGATTCATCATTCATTTCGTTTCTAAGACTTCTAATTATTTATCGTCATTCTTAGCGACAGAAATCTTCATTCATATAGATATATTTTCTTATACATATAAATATATTATATTCTTAAGTGTAACGTAATCGTATGATCTATCTTCTCATTCAACCAGGAGAATCGCGGAAACATCCATATAGTACAATCGTGATTATTGGCTGCATTTGATTATAATTGTTTCTTGTTTCAGAATGGGTCTAGACCCTAAAGTTCTTCTGGACGTGTTGAACAACTCATCGGCTAGGTCATGGTCTACCGAAGTGTACTGCCCCGTGCCCGGGTTGGTTGCTACAGCGCCCTCTAGCAGGAACTACGACGGTGGTTTCAAGAACGAACTTATGGTTAAGGTGCGTATAATTTAATCAATTAAGGTTTTGACAGGGACTGTTTTTTGAGAAGAAGAGAATGATCAGGTAGTTTACAAGGTTCAGGTGGGGAAGTACCACACACCTTCGCCAGGTGGTAGAAACAAGGTAGTTCGACCAGGGAAGTACTACCGCCACACCTATTTCTAGCGTGAAGCAGTTCGTGCGTTTCGGTGAAAGGGGGTGGTTGCCGGCTCACTTGTATATGAGGCGACCATCTTAGTTCTTTGGAGCAGCAAAGCATCTGTGATTGATTTCGGTTAGAAACCCTGTTCTATATGAAGTTGCTTACATTTTTTTTAAATATGAAGAAGCAAACGAGCAAGCAGCCCACCTGATGGTAAGTGGTTACTGCCGCCCATGGACATTTGTATGCAACCTGTAGAACCCCTGTTCTATATGAAGTCGATCACAGATGCGTTGCTACTCCCGAGGACTGAAGTGGTCGCCTCATATAAAAGTGTCCAAGGGTGGCAGTAACCACTTACCATCGGGTGGACTGCATGCTCGTTTGCTACTTCAATCGGTAAAAATCCTGATAAATTGAATATATTGCACAAAAAGAATGACAAGTTTTAAACTCAAAATTTCGGCAAAACTTTATTCTCACCGCGTTATATGTAAGCAACTCCAATTGTATACATACACTCCTTTGTATAAGAAATTCCATGCTTTTCAAATAAGAAAAGTACAGTAATTTTGAACACAGACTGTGTTTTCAGTTTCACTTATTGATATGGATTGATTTTATCATAATTAGCTAATTTAGTCTTAATAGACTACACTTAACTTAAGATAAGATAAAATTACTAAAATTTTATCTTATCTTAAGTATATCTTCCACCTGTTAATGATACAATTTTTCCATCATGAACACGTATACGAAAGGATTAAATCGATTTTGATTTATCGAATAAAAATGCATCGATATGCAGATAGTATCCAATTCGTTTCGATGCAAACGTATTGTCAAAAAACTGCAGTTGAAAAATTGAATTCAGTCAAGCGTTACGCCAATACATACGCAAGTGTGCAAAAACTGTGATCGTTTCAAATTGCATCCGGCTTCAAAAGTCTGGAATACCTGTTTTTTACCTCTATATTCCAGAGCATATGTCAATATAGGATTTTTGATAATACGACCCGCGTGGCGGAGCGGTCACCTGTTTTGTTCGATCCCCGGTCAGACAGATATGTAAATTATGAGTTTAGATTTCTGTTCTGAGTCTGGGTGTTTGTGTATTCGACTTTGTGAACCCATGGCACCCACGACAGAGGAGAAGATTCTGCTATGGGGCTATGAGTGTAGAAAGCGTTTAATGATAATAAGTAGCAACTAAAGTGGTACTGAAGTTAAACTAATCGAGCACCTTCAAATTTATGAATTTGAGACTAATTTTATCGCGGTTTTGATACATTTTAATATGTAATGGATGCGACCTCGATGCGTTTAAAGTATATAATTGTAAAATTGTTAGAGTATATAAAATGTATTGGGCGTGAAGGATTAGGCGTGTTGAAAGGACAGGTAATAGAAAAATATGCAAAAATCTTGGGCCGTACTTGCTAAGAATTACCTACTTCTTGCTAACTACACAATTTGAAAAAATATTTAGAAACAAGATATTAAATAAAAAAAACTCCAATAAAACCATTAGAATGCTCACTTTCACGTACAAGGCCCTCTTAAAATATTGTATTATGTTAAAAAAAGGTTATTTTTACAAAAAAAAAAAATAGTTCGGAGTCATTTTATCCCTGAGATAATCTTTGACGCTTGTTTACTAAAACTCTATTGTGTAATTTCAGGATTTGGAGCTAGCGAGTGGTATGGCTCTTGGCATCAGGTCTCCAATTCCTTTGGGAGCGGTGGCCACCCAATTGTACCGTATCGTACAGTCTCGCGGATACGGGCAGAAGGACTTCTCATTCATATTCCAGCTCTTAAAGGAGGAGGCTGAGAAGTAGAGTAAATGATTTTTTAAGTTAACTGTTGTTTTATTTTATGATTATATCTTTATTGATGTGAAACATCGCAGGCGCTGGTAAACCTGATTATTGGCGTGGCGATGCTTGTCTTTATTTATTATTTTAGCGCTATCTGTCATTGTCGGAACTATAATGTATCGAACAAAACTAAGCGGGCGGCGGTGTTGGTTTGTTTTAGTGCGGGGTACTGTTCGTACATGGCGTTATTTTCATTATGCTATATATTTAGTTCCTGTTGCACTCTTGTCTTTTATGCATATAACTTGCACGAACACCATGTTTCACGTCTGCCAAGCGGGACCCTTAACGGCTTTTTTTTTGACATATAAGAAAGAAATGAGTTGCTGTCTATCTGGTGGACAATCTACTTGATAGACTGGACATTAATTGGTATGATGATATGGAATCGAACCTAAATAGGATGAGAATCTTATCCAAAATCGGTCATACAAACGTACCATTGAGGACTAAGTTGGAGCGCCTCGTATGTTTCTTCCTCACGCTCTTCAAATCAGATGACAAAAACGCATAATACAGATCTTTTTTAAAGAATAATAGTGTGGCGGTGGTATCTCAGGAGTAGAACCATAAAGAATTTTCCCACCTTGGAAAATACCTTTACCACATATATTATATCGTACTTTCAAAATAAAATTCTAACCTGTTTTTTCTTATAGTATCATATAGTTTTAATATTACTCAAAGAACGAGAAAGTTATCTTTGGGCAGACAAAGTTAATCGTATGCTACAACCCTAAACTAAACTTGGGCTGAAAGGCAAGAATCCAAGACCGTAAAAATAATATCAAATATAAACCAACGTGCGAAAATCTACACGCCGGAGAGTTATATAAAAAAATTCTCAAAGGTTTGAACGTTACCAATCATTCAGCCAGTCGGATATTCAGTGGTCTAAACCATTCTAATTGTATGAGTAGATTCATTAAAAGAGTGGATAATGTAATTACTCCTTGGATTCCTACCGCATAAGCGATTCCGATTTCATACCAGTAGGTATTACTACAAAGGTACATTAACGGCATACTCAATTTAAAAATCTTTCGCCGCTGTGCATAAAATTACTAAAAGATTCCATATAAAATATAGGTATATATTATTCGACTCACTGGCGAGTTTAAATCACACCGTGCCCAGATGACGGCGTGACAAAAAAAGAAATAAAAGTCATTTTATTCAAATTTAGAGCAAATGTCGCTCTGATTTCGCACGATCGCTGGATTTTCAAATTTAGAAGGAATTGTTCCTTTTTTGTAAAGCAGATTTTAATAAATGTTGTAGATAGCCAGATTGAAAAATGATTTGGAAGCAGAATGTTTTTTGAATTTGGATGTTATTTGAAATTGGAACGCCATTACTTTTGTGCTTTATTATTGGACTAGTTCTCATATTGGGTTATCACCGTTTGATGAATTTCTATGAGATTATTTACTTATATGTAGTGACAGAAAAAATACATCTAATATAATTTTGTTACTCCTTTGTAGACGATTGCCCGCAAATAAAATATGCAGGATAAAAAGACATTGCTCTATAAGTGCCTAAAATGTAAAATTTGTAATACCTTAAAAATTACCGGCATAATTTTGGGATGGTGTTATGGCATACTATATCGATTTCAGGATTTTTGGCTCAGGATTAAGGATCCTTTTACATGGCAAACATACAGCGGTTCTTGAAATTTAAACGTGTAAAGCCAGTCTAGTTATTTTTCTGTCTCTCTTTCTAATTATTCCTGTGACAATCATGGACGAAGTTACAATTGATAATTATCTAACGTAATTAGTAGGTAATTACAACACATATTGTCTAGTCATAATAAGGTTCAGGAGAACAAAATGTTATTATAATATAACAAATAAAATATCAATATTTTACTTTATTAAGACACTGTTTTTCCAACAGTCTTTCAAACAGTTTTGTTTATGTATTTTTCATGGATCTCTAATTTAATTTGTCCGTGAACATTAATTTTGGACTGGATGAAAACATAAACGTGTGAGTTTCCGGCAATAAGCACCATCATCATGTAAAATGGCGGCCATATTGAGTTTTTTGCGGGAAAAAATCGAGTAAAGGACAATAGGGCGGACGGCCAGTGTCATAATCATATTTTTACGACACAAAGGACTTCTTACGTTAATGTGCCTGTAATAAATGAAAGTCAGGCGCATATAACGCGTTTTTGTCGCCTTTCTCTAGCTTAAGTAAAGCTCTTGTCACATGTACATTTGGTGTTTATCCTTGTAATTCATTTGGGCAAAACGGTTTAACGCTTTTGTTTTTCGTTTCGTGTAATTTGATCAAACTCAGGAACATGAAGCCTGTACGAGCCATTTATAATTTTGATCCAAAAATTTGTAATCTTTTACGACATGCACGGGAAGATAAAGGAATCCTAATCAAAATCGACATCACGTGCATATGATTAACTAAGACAAATATTAATTGAAATGCCTATTTATACGTTAACATCAAATCAAAAAACTGTTTTTATATAAGTAAATTGACTAAATCGACTTTGACATGACTTTTGCAGTAAAATGAATAATCAAAACAGGGTAGCACAAATTTTAAAGCACAAAATATTATCATTATTCAATGATGCTTAAATGATCGTCCATAATTATACAACTACTGGTTTAACATACTGTATAAGGACGAATATTAACGCACGGTTGCAATATGAAAATCTTTTCCAGAAAAGTTAATAGTTAGGTTTCAGTATTTTATTTACAGTGTTAACTTTTTGCAAGGGTATGCAAATTATCATATCTTTACGCCTATCGCTGCCAATAAGGCAAGTGACAACAAGCATTCATTCAACATCTGCTCAGCGCCGTGCAGAACATCCTACATCTTGTCGGTTATCGTTTGCACTGGAACCAGCACCTAATGTGGGTGTTAGGAAGTCACTTGTTTATTATCTGGACAAAGTCTTGATATTTTGTAGCCTGTCAAGTGAGATGTGGGTTTGTTGTTTTGATACTGTATTAATAAAGTACAAGCGTTTTTATATATTTAGATGTCTGTATCAAATACCTGTGTCATGGGTATTGTAGGTGTTTTTAGGATGTTAAAAGTAGTCATACTGGTGACATGTCATTGACAGTCATAATTGAGTCCAAAGGGACGCTTTGTGTTACAATGGCTTGTATCTAGTGTCTTGTGTTTATCAAAATATTAGAATACCTAAATGACCCGTGATACGCAAGATCGTGAGCAAAATTAAATAAACTATTTAGTCGGAAATGTATGAAATGGCGGTTCTGTGATGCAACATAACCTGATATAGATATTCACTATCCCCGAAACAATATCGTAAATAAAATAACTACATCACGGAATTATTTTTTTAAAGATGGCTTAGAGCCCTGAAAGATCTGTATCTTTCAGGGCTCTAAGCCATGCTACTGTTAGCATTATTCCTGATGGTTAGGATGAATTGATTCTCGTATTATTACTGTCTTTAAATAAATAAAAATATTGGTTGTCTTATAATATCGAGATAAAATAAGAATACTACATAAGGTCAATCACAGGGGCGTTGTTATTCCTGAGGCCTAAGTTGGAATGTCTTGGATAAATATGTAAATGAACTTCTTACACGCTTCACTAAATATTAATGTGCTTGCATTAAATCGGCTCTATAACCATATTATTTTTGCCTATTGTAATTGCTAATAGACTAAGGTCGTTCTATGTTTTAAAAGAGATTAATCTATGGTTTTGTTCGTTAAAAAGTTAGAAGGTATTTTTCAAAGGATACTGTTATTGTAAAAAGAAGATTATTTGATAGCTTTAAATGTTGTTTCTCTTTGCAGTTGAGTAACACATTTGATTTTTGTTTTATTGTTACTAAAACAAAAATCAAATGTGTCAACAGAAACATAACGAATCCATACATAACATATCCATCTGCCTAAAAGGACTGCAAACTATCTGCCTAAAAAGAAAATTATTTGATAGCTTTAAATGTTGTTTCTCTTAACAGTTGAGTAACACATTTGATTTTTGTTTTAGTAACAACAACAGAAATATAACGAATATATCTATCTACCTAAAAATACTGCAAACTGCACCACTTTTATTAGAGCAGATGTTTGATGAGAGATAATGTATGACGATAGCTGCCTTTATATATTTAGCGCATTATATTAACGTATTGTGACTTGTATATTTAAACTTCGTATATGTAAACTAAATTACCAAATTTCGTATAAAACACAGAAACTGAAAGCTAACATTGTCGACCTCCAAAAGGTTCTAGGGCGATTAATCAAAGATTTTCCGTTTGATCTGCCGGAAGAACGATAATTATTTTTAAATTCGTTCCATCGATTATTTCAGTCACGTAGGTACAAAAGGAAATTAAGGGAGTTTGGGAAATTCTACCTATTGTGCGGAATATGGGACTCGCTTGAACCCAGGCGAGGAAGGAAGGTGAAGTAAGAAAGAAAGGTGGTTTTCCAGGTGGAAGAATTAGTAGTATTTCTAGCGTGAAGCAGTTCTCGCGTTTCGGTGGAAGGGTGTGGTTGCCGGCTTTTATATATGAGGTGGCCATCCTAGGAATAGATAGAACCTCTGTTCTATACGAAGTTGTTTATAGATGTCCATAGGCGTAACCATATACCGTAATCATGTGGACTGCATGCTCATTCTTATAAAAAAAGTATGGTTCGACCGGGGAGGATCCACCGTCATACCAATTTGTAGTGTTAAGTTGGTGTGTGTAGAATTTGGTGAAAAGATCTGGATGCCATATTAATTGGATGTGAGATGATCTTAGACTTCAAGAGTAAGGCTTCTCAAATTCTCCTATTTTATACGAAGTTAATAACAAATGTTCATAGTCGGTAGTGACGTATCGTGAGGTGAATTGCCTGCTCGTTTGGTACTAGGACAACGGCTGAATTTTTTTAGTTGTTACGTTGGTTTCGTTGGCGTCAGGTTGTTGTATGGTATATCGTATGTAATCGTGATAGTGATTCAATACTTGTGGTCGGGTAAAAGTATCAGGGATAATCAGCAGCAGCGTCACTTACGTCGTAGCTTATCGCTTACTCGCTTTTAGTAGGACATGCGCCTTTTTAGATTGCCCTTTAACTTTTCTTGTTCAATATTGCTTTTATTACGCAGTAAGCTATGTTTCGTGTCTCCTATGTGGTGTTAGGCCTGGCGTTTATATGCACAATTGTACAATCGATCGACTAGTTTAGTTGAATATGTACAATTGCATGATTTTACAATTTATGACGACGGAACTGTTTAGTCGACGTTAGTGCGCATACAATTAATTCAGTCGTAGATTTATTTATTAGTTTCTAGTTTCGCCTATAGACCAGACGTCTGACCAAAAGTCTTAGATCGATTGTTTAGTCGAGACGATACACAACTATATATCAAACTACGATCGCTGTAATTTTTTAAGCAACTATCTAGTTCTATCTACATACAATTCCAAATACTTTAACGTATAACTAAACTGTTGTTCAACTGATAGTTTTAAATATGCGTTTGGCTTTACGTTTGCATAAAGGTACAACGGTATTTTAAAATACAATCTAGTGTCAAAATTTAATTTGAAATTACATATCGGATACAAGACTGTTTTCATAAGTCGCATAATTCAACATAAAACTTGGAAGGAAACTTGAAACGAAAGCATATCAAAATGTCTCAGCAGCGTACAATTTTCAACTGTATCTCTATAAGTATCAATATAGCAGGTTAGTATCGGCAGAATTCAAATAGGTAGTCCCCTCACGACTCACCATTACTCTGACAGTGACTTCCAATTCCTAACACTTGCTACATAAAACGGAACATATTTTTGAAAAACACACGCCAAAATCAACCGTTTTAAAAAACCATACGGCCCAATTTCAAAAAACTCGATACGATCCTCCGCCGTTCCGTAGCACGCTGGAAAACGTCGTAACGTGAAAATTTAAAATTTCGTGTTTAAGTGAAATTTTATTGGAAATGCCTATTTTTATTTGGACGTCTCCCAAATCGTTGCAATGAAATAATTTATTACTGTTTCCCTTTGTCCGAAATCAGTTTTCATATTGGTTATTAAATTTTCTGAGGAAATATTGACGGGGCTTTGAAAATATCTTTATTGTTTATCAGTGCCGTCGGTTACAATGCTACCTGGAGGACAGAGGAGCTCAAATCTCCTCCCTTCAAAAAAAATCAAGTACTTAAGTATGTCTGTTACTGTTATGGGGCGGCAAATTGCAAATATGTTAAAAATAGGCTGGCCTAAGCATTAAAACCTAATATGATCAATTAAATCCAACTGCAACCACTATTTTTGCTAAAAAGTGTTGTGGGTGCCATGGACACACAAACACGAATACACAAACACCCAAACCCAGAACAAAAATATAAACTCATCATTCATATTTCTGTCTGGCCGGGAATCGAACCCGGGACCCACTGCGCGTCATGCCGGTATGGTGACCGCTCCGCCACGCTCGTTTTAAACAAACTTAAACAGGACATTCCAAAATATTTTGGTTGTGCACAGATCTATAAGCCTCAGTGGCCTATTACAATGGGGTTAGAGTGTTCGCTTATAAAATTAAACAAAACGTAACACAACAAAAAAATAACAAACTACCCTGTTAGTTCATATAAACATTGCTTTAACTTTACTTACCAAATGATTTTATTAACGTACAATGTTTAGTGGTTAACGCTAACTAGTATGTCACGTTGGTTAGTGTTTAGATTGGCACAAATTTTACATTAATTTGGCGATCTAGTTAATTAAACAACTAAATAACATTATTCTGGGAATCGGACCATTTGAAACTGTATTAATGAGATCTGGTTTAAAACATAAACCAAATTCCGCTAATGAGGCCAACTGAACTATATCAAAGTACTTTTGAACGTTTTAGTTAGGATTAGTTAGTTATTTTTGTTAACACCGCGTTAATGAGTATTAAATTGGTTCCAGTAAAACGCGAATGCCAAATTTATATGAATGGAATTGTAATACCAATAAAAATATATTTGAAAAGGAAATAAAAATGCTTAATGGCAAGCCTAAAGCTCAAGCCGGCTCAGAAGACTGGGCTGGAAGAGAAGCATGGCATTGGCCTCCGTCGCCGGGTTCCTCGACCTGCACCTTCTCTAGGGGAGAGCATGTGGATTACATGTTCATTTGCTACTATCTGATAAAAAATAAGTTTTGTTTTAAGGTAGAACCCAAATACTCATGCGAATAAATTGCATAAAAATAAGCTTAATAAGAATCTTTTACTTACCCTTGCAATTAATTATAATTATGAACACCATTGCATGTAAAGGATTCAGAATAAAATAGTCGATATTTTGAGTTATAATTCAGTCACTATTTCGTTTAAATTTATCTTCTCTATCACAAATAATCATAATCCAAAGTGCATTTCTTCAAACCCGAATGAAAACGCGCGGCGAAGCTAGTTTGATAATAAACCTAATCAAGAATCTAATTTATTTAAAACGTATTAAAGCAAACATAATCTTATTTCAAAGCTCTTATTCGAGAAAAAGAAAGTAACTTATTTAATCTTTAATTAAATTCAACAGCGTAACATGAATATGCTCTAGTAAATATAATTGAATAGAATGATGTGGAATAGATAGACAAACGGAAAGTGTCTGAGATAAACGTTTCATATTAAATGAGAGCCTGATTACATTAATAATTAATCTGTCTAAGAACATTAAAAGTGTACTTAGGAAAGACGTAGAATCTATTTACATGATACCGTATTCCGTATCCGTACATAAAAAAGTCACCGTTTCTGTACATGAAAACACAGTAAGAAGAATATTGAGAAGACAAATAATAATAAAACATTTTGGAATCTTTTAAATTTTGGCTTTTCAGCTGTAAGTTTCGTATCGTATTCGTAATCGTATTAAACCAAAACTAGTGAATTAATTTTGAGAATTAAAATGTACTTATGTTATAGCGACATTATCGTAATCTTCTTTTCTTTTCTTTTTCGTCGTTTCTTCATTTCTGAAGGTCGTGCTCGTTCTCGTAAGCCTCTGTGGATGATCTGACTGCTTCCATGCTACCCTGTCTTCCGCTTGTCTGAGAGCAGTTGTAACTGGAAGTCTCATTATTTCTTTTATGGAGTCCGACCATCGGCTAGGTGATCGGCCTCTAGGTCTTCTTCCATCTACCTTGCCCACCACAACCAGCTTTTCAAGGTTGTCTTGCTGTCTTCGTGCTATGTGGCCAAAGTAGGTCAGGATGCGTTGGTAATTGTTGGTTAATGTCGTTGGTTGGATCGTAATACAATCCCTTAAAAATCTGTTTATAACGACATTTAGTGTTTGTTTCATTAAAATCCAGCTGATGGAGTAGCTGGATTTTAATTGATATCAGAATTTAAAGTAAAATTAACTATTCTAGAATTTACATGATCTATGGCATTGACTATGGTGCAGCTAGAGTATTTCAAAAATTGTTAAAAGCAAACATTCTACTAATAAATTTCCACAACTTATACGCATATCATGTTATGCGCAGGTGAAACTGCGTGGTGTTATCAACCACATGTATTCAAATCAACAATCAAAGCTACTTTAACACTGTGTAGTTCGTAAGGAAAACATAATTATAAGTATTCAGTATTATTGCCAATACAAGATGGACGCCACTACAAAATGACGGAATATTTTTACAACATCTTAATAATAAGAAAAAAAAACACACGCTTTCTACACTCATGCCCCACACTAGGATTTTCTCCTGTGTCGTGGATGTCTTGGACACATAAAGACGAATACACAAACACACAGACCCAGAACGGAAAAACTAAACTCATCATTCACATTTCTGTCTGGCCGAGCATCGAATCAGGGACCCACTGCGTGTCTGACCCGTACGATAACCGCTCCACCACGCGGGTCGTCAAATTCTGGCAAAAAAATGATAAGTTCCGTAAACTTTACGAGAGATTTTATTAAATGCGAAACTTGTGACAAAAGTTTTTTTTTATTTTGATCGGTTTCCAGCGCCTACAAATTCCGCCAATCTCTAATTTCGCTTGTCCTTCGTGCTAATGTTGTCATTACGGTGACCCATGAAGTCATATCCATGATGTTATTACGAAAGTTTCGGTTCAAACGAATTTGTTTGAGGCCTTTTTAGAGATTGGACTTTTATAATGATTGGAAAGCGGTATATAAAAAGTTCCCCGCGTCTAAGTATGGATTACCGATAGCGTAGAACTGGAATTATGCCAGTACATTTGGAAACTTTTTCAATATACATAAAGAATTGAGATCGTATTTTTTGCGCATACTTATTATAATTGAATGGAAAATGAAAGAGCTGAATGGATTGTAGAAATAGAGGAATAAGCCTACATATATGACGAGTTTGATACTTTCAATCGAATTGGAGTAGGTTATTTGCTTCCGAAATGTCTTTGTTGTTTGATCAATATATTGTTCTAGAACTTTTTATATACAAGTATTTGGTATATACAAGTTAGCGTATATGACATGCGCGTACTTAATCACACCTTATATTGAAGGTTCTAAGTTGTGATTAAAGTGTAGTTTTCTTGTTTCTTATTGGAATCGGATGGAGTAAACACTATGTTGACAACATAAGCGATCTCAAGATTTAACTTTAAAATTGCAATATTATAAAGCAGTAGAATTTGTTTGGTTGAACGCGCTAATCTCAGGAATTTCTGGTTCGAAATAAAAAATATTTTTGTGGTTACTAGTAAATTTATCGGGGAAGGCTTTAGGCTATGTAACATCACGCTATGTTTGTTTGTTTTTTATAGATTGTTCTCAAATAAGCGTGGGTGAAGCTGTGTGGTACAGTTACTTTTATATATATTTAGCGTCCGGAGCCGAAATTAAATAAAAAAAAGAATGTTAACACTGGAAACAATTTAATTAAGA
Source organism: Cecropterus toxeus (assembly GCA_018249875.1). Lineage (NCBI taxonomy): Eukaryota > Metazoa > Arthropoda > Insecta > Lepidoptera > Hesperiidae > Cecropterus > Cecropterus toxeus. The sequence continues at coordinate 1 of DWNE01004923.1, read as the reverse complement.
C
>DWNE01004922.1:0-14566 GCA_018249875.1 Cecropterus toxeus | reverse complement strand
ACGGCCTTCTTGACGGTGGCCTGAAATATTTATTGTTTTACGCTGTGCCAATGAGGGTTATTAGGAAAACGAGGTAGTGATCATAATGTAGTATATATATGTAATTTTATAATGTCTTCAATAAATATATAACTTAAGGCAGTTGAAATGTATAAAGGAAGTTTTCTAGTCATACAAAATGTAAGTTATAATAATGAAGCTACATTTTAGTTGGACTACATATATGGACAAGGAACATTATAGGTGACACAGTTTTGACCGTAAAGCAGTTCGTGTGTTTCAGTGGAAGGAAGTGAATGCTAGCTGATTTATATATGGGGCGATCATCTCAATCCTATTGTGTATGTATGTATGTACGTCCATTTCTTTTGCACGCGCTACAGCCCAAACGGCCTAACGGATTGTGACATATGACATATCATTAGAATCGTCTCAGTTTGCGGAGTGACATAGACTATATACTTTAAAAAATGGCCCCTAGAAAAAGGGGGAAAGAGGGAGGAGATACGACTTTTCGTTATCGCGTCAATATAGGTGTAAAATGAAATTAGTAAATAGACCATTCTAAAAATATATCCATTTATAGTAGTACTTTTACTTAAATATTTTGTCGGAAATTCATATAAAGAGTTAAATTACATGTATTATGAACAAGACAATCGTTTTACGCTATCCTGTTGATTGTTTTACCATTTTTAACAATGTTACAGGTATATACAGTAGATTTATAAAAAGAAAAAAAAAACACGATATAATCCAAATTCGTTTCATACAAATAACCTGTATAAATCATATACTTCATATTTATCACATACCCATAATTCCCCAAAACACGTCACCGCCTCGGTATTTCCGTACGTATCTAACAACTATATCCGTAATAAAAAGATAGAAATACGTAGCCAGGTGTCCCCGGGAAGGACGGCGGTATGTGTGGTCGCATATCGCCGTAAAGACCAGACGGTGCGGTGGGCCCAGCAGCTTATCTGGGTGGAGCCCGATGGTGCAACGCGCTCAGACGTCTCCAGTTGCGTTCCTTAGGAGATCCCGGAGTCCTCTGCGCAGCGCTGAGGACGGCCACCGGGAGGGGTTTCAGTGCGATAAGAATCACACATAACCTAGGGTCGCTCCCACGACGTCGGGTACCTTTCGAAGGTTTCCCCCTCGATAACAAAAAAAAAGTATATAGAGAAGATTTATAAAAAGAAAATAAAATCAAAAACACGATATAATCCAAATTCGTTTAATACAAATAACCTGTATAATTCATATACTTACCTATCACATACCCATAACTCCCCAACAAGCGTCACCGCCTCCGTATTTCCGTACGCAACAACTATAACCGTAATAAACGGAATAGCAATACGTAATATTAGAAATAACACGATAATAGGTCCCAACCCACACTCTAATATCCTTTTACATAAGTAACGAGACATTGAACGTATTTACGTGAATAACTTACGAGAAATATATTTCTATTTTATTTCTATCGAAATAAATATTGATAAGGTAATTGATGTATTTCGTGTCGAAGAATTTTATGTCGGAGTATGTTTTATGTTTGAAATGTTTCTATTTGTAATTGTATTACAAAATATTTTTTCTAGGCACTGATTTTATATAAATAATGTCTTATACGAGTATTAAGGTCTATATTGAAAATTGAATTTGTAAACGCTTGTGAGGTATTATCAGCATAAAGTCTGATACGTAAAATCTTCGCCCAGATTTGAACCCGGAAACCCGGGTTCAAATCTCGGCCAAGTAGATGTCCATTAATTTCAAGCTTATTCATGATAGTAAGTTACTATTGGGCAGCAACACATAAAAAATAATAATCAATCGCAGATTCGAGTCTAACCTAAAATCTAGCATAATCAACCATGTAAAATCTGACGACGAATCTGAATTTGACGACCCGCACGGCCGAGCGGTTACGATACCGATCTAACGCGCATTGGGTCCCGGGTTCGATTCTCGGTCAGACAGGCATCTGAATGATGAGTTTAGAATTCTCTTCTGGGTCTGGGTGTTTGTGTATTCGTCTTTGTGTGTCCATGGCACCCACGACACAGGAGAAAATCCTAGTGTGGGGCTATGAGTGTAGAAAGCGTCTTTTTTTTTTAATCTAAAATAAAAAAGCATGAGTGACAGTTGCCACTTACCATCTCTAAGTAGCTACTGTCACTGAATGACATCCATAGATGACGAAAGATCAGAATATTACCTGAAGTTGACCACAGATGCGTTGCTACCCCTAAGGACTGAATTGGAAAGCCTTAGATAAATATTTCAGTCTTACCACATCCTTTAGACCAGGAGCAGCTTATTCGCTCTTATATTCTACTGTTATAAGCAGAAATATATAGGTGTGACGGTGGGCCCTTCAAATTTGAACCACAGAGTATTCCAACGTTAAATAACCTAATCACTACCACAGCCTTCTCAGTACGTAGAAACTGTTAAGCTATTGTTATTACTACTAGAAATTAAGAATATTTAGTGAAAGGACCAAAGTAATGTTATTTTTCTCTTTCAGGGCAAGACGAAGCGGGAACAGTCGTTGGAGGAGCTTCGGGAGCACATCCACAGGTACTACGTTCCCCTGGGCCGGCAGTTCATGGTGCTCTTCCCCGAAGGTGGCTTCCTGCACAAGAGGAGGGAAGTTAGTCAAAGGTTAGTATTTGGTTATTACGTTTTGTGAGTTAGTACTTGGTTATTACGTTTTGTGAATTAGTATTTGGTTATTACATTTTGTGAGTATTCGGTTATTGTTTTGTGAGTTAGTATTCGGTTATTACTTTTTGTGAGTTAGTGTTTGGTTATTACATTTTGCGAGTCAGTATTTGGTTATTATGTTTTGTGAGTTAGTATTTGGTTATTACGTTTTGTGACCTAGTATTCGGTTATTACGTTTTGTGAGTTAGTATTCGGTTATTGTTTTGTGAGTTAGTATTCGGTTATTACGTTTTGTGAGTTACTATTTGGTTAGTACGTTTTGTGAGTTAGAGTTTGGTTATTACATTTTGCGAGTTAGGATTTGGTTATAACGTTTTGTGTGTTCGTATTTGCTTATTATGTAGAACGAGTATAATTCGACCGGTGTACCAACACTACATCTATTTCTAGGGTAAAGCAGTTTCTGTGTTTTGGTGGAAAGTGGGAATTAACTTTAGACAAAATCCATGTTCTGTATGAAGTTGCTTGCAGATTCCCATGCGCAACAGTGGTCACTTACCATTAGGTGGACTTCATGCTCGATTGCTACTTCGATCTCATAAAAAAACCGTATTGGGACGACAGTTGGGAATATTGTTGTAGTGTGGGTGTGTGTATGTGTGTGTGATCGCGCGCGTGTGTAAATTTGTATTTGTGTATGTATCAAAAATTTACAATTCACAGAAATCAAATTGTTGGATAGCAATTTGACTTCTGTGAATTGAATTTAGGTCATTAATTGACCTAAATTATACAAAGAAATGAATATTTGTCGTGTAGGTGTCCGCGCATTTGAACGAATAAAAGATGGCGACAAAGATAAAATGTGTATTTATTGGAGTTGCGCTATTTAGAATATTTTCATTTTTAAACTATTGTAGAAAATATTCTAGCAATACCGAGTCAATACTTATCCCGAGCATCCAGACAAAGGATCCTTTGTAGTCAATAAGCAGATATTGAAACTCAAATCATAAAGCACTTACTCCGATCGTTATGTACGGAGACGTTCGAAACGTTTTCAAATAAAACTCTTATAAATCGGATAATTGGGGCTTTAGTTTTTATCGATACTCGTGACTATCGAGACGATACGGAATAAGCACTTTAGAGTAACAAGAGCAGACGTATTGAAACGTAAAATTGCTCCTTATTGCCCTCGTCGTATCGTTAGCGAGATGATGATAGGCAAGCGATGAAGATGCAATCAAATTAATAAACTGAAGTTATGATAAACTTAGCTATCGCTAACGTATAAAAAGTTTTTGATATTTTAAAAGTATAGTTTTGAGAGTGAAATAACTTGAAATTAACACATAACTTGACATTTTTATTTAAGTTTTATTTCGAAGTTCCCGCTATAACGGAAAAGCGAACTTTTATTACTTTAATGACTGTTTATCTTGTTGTGATTGTTAACTTTGACTGAGCATCAAAGAAGCATTTCTGGACTTAACTAGTTAATATCTTAAATAACATAGACACAGACTTGTACTATGGTTACAATTGTGTCTAATGGAAACACACACATTCATAATCAAAAGGAAATGTAAGCATATCCAAACTAAGTATACTCATTTACACCATAAGGCGCTCCTTGATTCTCAGAAGAAGGAATAATTCAATCAACAAAACAAGTTACATTCCAGTCTTATTTGAGAAGATTATGTAATGACATGACAGTGACCATAAAAGATCACATGACCTTTTGCTACTATAATTCAATAAAGATACTTTTAAAGGTATAATATTAAATTTATTCATATGGTACCCATCGCCAACTCGCTCGCAATCCAGCAAGTGCTTGTAAATAAGTATATCTGAAGTCAAAAATACTATGGAATCAGACATGATCGACAAATATATGAAGTATGGAGTGGGCTTAAGCTTCGAATTGAAAGAATACATTTATTTATTAACGAGACAGAAATAATGATTAAATAAGTAATAAGTATCCTACAAGATACCTCTTTATATTGATTTGAATATTTCATTAAATGCTTAACAAGTGGCTCTTGATTATTTCCGACGTTTATAATATTCTTTGATCTTTAAATCAAATAAATTGTGCTAAATCAATGAGCTGAATAGACAATAACGGATTACTAAGAGATTTAAGGGTTTTATTAAAAAATTGGTTGACTGGTGTATTATATGATCTAAATGTATTTTGATGATATTGTAATTTTGATGACCCTTGAAGATAATAACCTTATTCAATTCAATCCAATCCTACGACGATGATTGTAATGATAAATGTGTTGAGATAGCATTATTTTGTTTGAAGGTTTGCGGAAAAGAATAACCTGCCTAAATTGGAGTATGTATCACTCCCACGAGCTGGAGCTATGAAAGTGATAATGGAAGAAATAGGACCGCACAGAGAGGAAATCGCTGGTACATCTAAAGAAGAACCTAAGAAAGGTAACAGAACACCATACTTTTTACCTCAATGGTAACTCAATCACCAAATAACTCAAAGATGTAGATGTAGGTTTGCATGCTTTTGAAAAAAAAGACGTCATTGATCAAATAATCAGGCATATTTTGTAATCTATTTCAAGGCCCTATTAGAATTTAAAGATGTCCATAAATTTTATATAAAAGTTGTAAAATTATAAATATAAAAATAAATAATGCTATACATGAAATATTTTGCAACAACGTTACAATTGTATTTTTATTGCACTTATGTGCATGAACTGGTTAAAGTAATATCACCTGGCCTGCCACGTTGTGCGACATATTTATAAAATGTCGTAGAACCTGATGATTCGACAAAGGAAATACTAACGCCACAACATTTTCTAGGATGAAGCTGTTCTGTGTTTTGGTGGAAGGGTGTGGATGCCATTTGACATATATATGAGACATATATACGCTTCAGGAGTGGCAACGCACTTGTCATCAGGTTCAGATACAATCTCTGTTTAATTAGAAGCTGGTCACGGATGTCCTATGGTGGCCTTACCATCAAGCGAACTGCAAGCTCGTCAGCTTTAGCTTTATCAAGACTTATTCTTATGTAATTAGAATAATGTTACTTACCAATATTTAACCTCGGTTTAACACTCATCACACCAATCTCTTCTCCGTAGATAATAACTTCAACCAAAACAACGTGAAAACGCTCATCGAGAAGTCCGCGGACAGCATAGAGTGGGTGCTGGACGTTACCATCGCGTACCCGGAACGCATACCATTGCATCTGCAGGATGTGGTCTGTGGGACCAGGCCTCCTTGTACCACCCATTTACACTATCGTCTCTATCCTAGCACTGAGGTAAGATACTGAATTTAAGATAATCTAATCAAGATAATAAAATCTATCATTACGATCGAAAAAGTAAATGCTATATAAATGGAGGTGGTAGAAGCAGTTTAGTTTGACTGGGGAGGTAGTCGCCACATGTATTTCTAGCGTGAAGCAATTCTTGCGTTTCGTTGGAAGGGAGTGGTTGCCGGCTCGATTATGTATATGAAGTAAGCATCTCAGTCCTCGGAAGTAGCAACGCATCTATTATTAAAGCAATAAACACTGTGATTTACTTCACATATAACCCCTGTTCTATATGAAGTTGCTTACATGTGTCTATGGCCGGCAGTAACCACTTATTATCAGGTGGACTTGCATACCCGTTCGCTACTTTAATGTGATAAAAAAGCACTGTTTGACATTCCAAAACATAGCAGTATTTAAATGCTGCTACAATCCGGCTAAAAGACAAATAGATACGTTTTAAGGCATTCCTTCAGTATTAGTAATGCTTCTATGATCGACTTCAGGTATCGCTTTGATTTCCATGAACGGCATTTGATCGTCTAATCCAAAACGTTGCAAAGTCGGTTATTATCGAATAAGTATAAAATGTTTCGTGCGGGAAGTTTTAATTTAAGAGAAAAAATCTACAATTTCCTAATACAAATTTAATTGTTTTAGACAGTAATGTTCATTTTTGTTAATGGCTAGAAATATAACTAAACTTATAATTGAAATCGATGCTAATTGACTCGTGATTACCCTTTCAGGTGCCATCAGATACAGAAGGTATGACCCAGTGGCTCTATGACAGGTTCATAGAGAAGGACAAAATGTTAGAAGAATTCTATCGTACTGGGCAGTTCCCAGCTAGAGGGAACAATACCCACGTAGTTAGACAAGTGAGGCAGGACAATCTCCGATATCTAATCCTCCATCTGTTCTTCATAGCGTCAACTTTCTTACAATACAACATATGGTGCGGACTAATCAGTTACTTCTGGTAACGTGGACTTACGAACAGACGTAAAGATTCAATCTCCCGTTATCGTTTCGTCATACAGCTTCTGTGTTTGATTTAATAGTCCAAATGTGCTCTCATAGTACAATAAACTAGCCTTAATCTTTAACTTCTACGCACTTTGCCATATTTTGTGTGAATCCGCTTTTTGTATTTAGGTCACATATAGATCTAGAGAATCCTGAAGTGTCCAAAGTAGACCTGATATTAGGACTTACAGCAGCAAATTGTACAGCATATACTTTTATAATGTTTCATGTTTAGGCTTGTTTTATCACAGACGAGTTAGGATCAGAATGCGCAAAATAGAAGCAATTATCAAAGATCAGACGTAATACTGTATTGGCTAAAAATACTCAGTTCGAGATTTTTTTTTCTCTTTGACTATCGTATATTCGTCTGAGTTGAAACAAGTCATCAGTTCTATATTAGGAATAAGTTAGAGATTTAAGGCTATATTGGTGTTTCTATATTGTCCTTGATGTGTACAGAATGAATTATTTACGTCTGGTTGACTGCCATCAAATGTAATAACAATGTTGAATGGATATTAAGTGTTTTCGTATATCGACTGTTATGTATCCTTAGTAATTAAGTATTATAAAATAGTTAACAGACTTCAAAAAACAAGTTATCACTTCAGTTGGTTTTTTTTTTACTTATGAACACCGTCAGCTTTGGACCTATTTAAATTTCTCTTTTTAGTTGATGCGGTAGGATTTTCTTGCATTTTTGTCCTATTGTCACCAACTCAGTATTTAAAATACCTTACAATTTTATACGCACTTATTTGGATTCATCCATTTATTATAAAACTTTAATGAGGCAATTGTTTTGGTACCTTTAGTTCCTTACCTATCCTTTATCTATGATTTGAAACTCTTAATAATTGAAGTACTTTTTGGATTACAGCAGGGAAAATGAGCTCAAAATGAGTGTGATAGGCACATATTTATTATTTTTTCATGCTTTTATTCCTTAACAGTCGATGTATGGAGGCAATTTCACTCATTATGAGAAGGTGCACAGTGTTTAAGTACTTTTACTTATGATGGTATTGTTTGTTTATTTGTCCTCTGTTCAAATCGAGACGAAATCGGCGGAAAAGTTGAAGAAAAAGTATGAAGCTTTTTTGTTTAGTATAGAATTGAAACCAGTTTCTTTCGTTCGTTTTGTTTTTTTTATACCGATTTTTTGTGCGTTTGTTCATAATTTTCCTATAAAGCTTTATGTTGGTCAGCAACATCTAGGATTTTCCGCTGATCAACCATGTCCTTTCGCGCTGATTTGAATAGAGTTTAGTTTATTTAGGAAGGTTTTGCGTATAAGTTACCTGAACACGTTTTTGGGTATTTTTACAACATTTGTGCCACTAACGCAATTGGTTAAAATGAAACAAGGGGCACTTTCTTCTAGTGAGAGTATTATACTAAAAGTGTGGAAATCAAAGCGTGCTGTGACATAGAAGTCAATATGTAAGTAAACCTTTAGCATAAGTCTTGTGCTTTGCGCTGAACCAAATTTAAGCCCTTGTGACAATAAAATAGATATTATTCACTGAAATCTTTCATAATAGCCTGACGCAGATTTTCGTAAAAAAACCGTGCATTATCAAAATGTTACCAAATAATGTTTTGAATAACTGTTTATATATAAACATTCATCTGTTATTCTCATTTGGCTGTATCCAAAAATCTGGTTCTAGACCAAATATTTCATATACAAACAACTTGTTTAGACAGCATTGTTTAGTCCGTCAATGTCAGAGTTTATTAAAGTAAATATTCAGACAACAAAATAAACGTTGTGTTAATTTATCTCAACTATGGACACAATAAACAAATAATGTAAAAAAAATGCAAAAAACAAGTCAAGGATATACAAAAAATATTTAGTCGACGAAGTTTGAATAACACATGTTTTATTTAAAATGCAAGCTAAGATTCTCAGCAAAAATTCTCGGGTTAAAGATAAAGAAAACCGCACACTCGTCGCATCGAACACGGCTGAACTGCGTCAGCGCTAGTGTGAAACGGCCAGAAATCACGTTTCACGATCTTTTTAATCAGTTTCTCTCACTTCTCCGGAATAAAATCGAATTTTATACAAATGTAATTCTTGGAATAGAACGTCACTTGCATTCTAAATTTTAAGTCGTCAAGAGTAATGCTTGGAAAAATCGTTGATAAATGGCGCATAGTTGCGTTTTTAATGCAAATTAAAGATCTTACGGTACTTTGGTCATTGGAAAATTGTTTTTATCCCCTCTCCCGTTATTGCCATACGTCGCCATGACACATTTGAATATGTATTTTTTAATTTTTTTTTAGTGTGATATGACGTCATTAAACCAATAGCCAAGGCCGCTTTTTTCAGTTAATACAATTGTTACCACTTAAAACATACGTTTGACAGGGACATACTTTTGGTATTGCGTTTTTATTCTGAATTATGACTGAGGAGTATAGAAAACTTGTCGAGTAATTCCAAGCGTTACTTTAGAAGAGATAGATTGAAAATGCACTGTGAATGTATTGGCTGCAACGAAGTTTATGACTGCTGGATTTAAATTTCTCCAATTGAGGATCTTGACGAGCTTGAAGCTTACTCCATGACGAAGTGGAAGTGAAAGTAGGGACTAAAGTTTAACGAGGAGAGCTACCACCGCCATACAGAGGTAGTTTCTTGCGTTTCGCTAGATAGGTGTGGTCATATATGAGGCGACCTTAGTCCTCGGAAGTAGCGAGGCTGATCGATTTCAGATAAAATCCCCGTTTCATATGAAGTTGCTTACAGATCGCTATGGTGGCAGTAGCCACTTACCATCAGATGGACTGCAAACGAGCATACAGTTCTTACTTCCTACTGATAAAAAATTACGAAGTGTGTGGTAAGGTACCTAACACGAAGCATTCCAGCTTATATCTCAAGAGTTCTTGTTACAATATGACATGCCTCGGTACAATACAATATATAATGGAGTGACTATTATACCACCCAGTAATAAACTAGTACGCAGCTGTGACTCACAGCGCATATTCAACCCTATCTAGGTTTAGCAAAACCAATCAATGTCTAAATTAGGATAAGTCACGGTAATTAAGTATCAACACTAGTGTTGTAAGGGTCATTTACGTTTGAGCTTTCTTTCTACTTAATCGTAATGTACAGAATATTATTTAGAGGAAACTCTTAGGTGTGGTGTACTAGAATATAATACGGTTTGCGAGAGGCTTGCTTTGGTTAAAAATGGTCCAACAGGGAAGAATTATATCCGAGAAACCACAAAAACAAAGAAACGTTTGTCGCAAGCTGCTAGTAAATGTAATAAATGTGAGAAAAACTATAAAATACATGCCAAAACACGTTTGCCGTAAGTGCCTAGGCTTTGTATCGGTCATTATAGGAAGCTTAATGAAATATGAAATGTGGTGAAGCGTTTTATACAAAATGTAACCTTAACATACATACATTCTGTCTAGAGAGAAGAACGAAGAAGCGGTATGCCAAAAAAAAGGTTACTTTTTATTTTTGTGGCTTCGAATTGCTTATGAATGACGATAAGTTAATTAAAACATAATAAAGATCTATTTTGAAAATATCTTATCCCTCAATTTATCATACGATACAAGGAAACGAGTTTCACATTACATCAATTTTCTAGAAACTTACTTCAAATGAGATACCGCTTTTGTTCTTCTGAGGGCAGAATTATACATGATGGATAGTATAGGAGATGTTTTCATTTTTCTTTATTATACTGCTTCTACGTTTGTTAAATGCAGACAAACAGCTTATTTCATATTTGTCGTCGATATCGATGTCGATAACATTGGACCAACCCCAAAGAACCCCTAAATTACAGATGTAGCCACAGTATAGTTGTGGCAACACACTTTTCACATATCTAAGTTTTGAAACCAATAACGTTTAATAAAAACATTTTTATTCTATCCACGTGATGTAATATTTTGTCAAAATTGTACGTCAAAAGGTGAAGAGTATCTACGCATGTACTGAAAGATTTTAACATAAATGGTTAATTATTTAAATATGAAAGGACACAAAATATTATTAAATGGTCTCTAACATTATTTGTCAGTAAACAGTTTGAAACACAAAGTCAAAACTTTGATTGCTTCACGATATAGTTCAATCAATTGAAAATTTAACAGTTACTTGAACAGTTTATTCACAAGTAAAACAACTTAAAATCCTATTATTTAAATTATATGCAATTAAATTCATTTAATACTTTCATAATGATGTCATAAGATTTTGATGAATTAATGATAAATTAATTGAAAATCATATTCCAATAAATTGATTACTGATTTTAAATTTCACATACAAACCATTACCGACCAAGTTCCTTTTTAAGTCCAAAAACGTGCCTTGTACGAATATTAATTTAAATATGTGGCTTGTTATATCAATAGAAATATAAACCTACCTCCATTATCAAACGCATATAAATTATATTATGTGTTTTAATATATATCATTATTGTATTCGTAGTTTGTCAGTATGTATGTTGCATTTATATTTGTTTTATATCGTCCTATGTATTTTTATCATCTTTGTATTATTTTATTTTAAGCACGTCAACATCGTTAGTGTCAATTTTAATTGGCACAGGCATAATTCATGAATTATCTTGTTTTTTATTATTGGCAAGAAATACAACATATCATTGAGCATATTTATAGCAAGTTAATGTCAATTTGCTTCAATATCTCAAAGGGCTCAAGGTTTGAGTACACATTTAAATATTAACTAATTAATTATACAAAAACAATATTATTTTAGTTAACGAAAATCAAGAATGCGTGGTTCTTAGTTTTTTCAAACGATTTCATGCAGTAGATGCAAAATTTCAACCTTCATACAAAAATAATAAATGTATGAGAACTTAACATTTTTATTGGGTTAAAATAATGATTTTATTTAAGTTGCCTTCATTATATTTAAATAATTCGCCATATAAAATAATATATATTTTGATATGGTTGAGTGATCATTGAGTGAGATTAACCTCTTGGGTTGTTAAGTAACTTGTGATCCATTAAGATATTGGTTGACATTTATATACATTAGATATTGCATCTACTGCAACTTTGAATGTATTGTCAACAGATTTACGAAGCTAAGTATTTTTTACTGTGGGCGATAAGGTTACTTCTTAAGTTGTTGATTCATTTTTTTCTTTTTTGTTTCTAGTTAAGTTTGTCATTTGTAGATAATAGGATAGTGAATTTGTGATGCGATGTGAAATGATTGTCTCTTTTTGACTTGTAAACAAGTTGCGTTCCCTCGCTTACTAATATAATGTTTCACTTATACTTTGCCAATGTTACCCGTACCTAAAATATAGGATAAAATTAATTTAGGAATTGGTATTTACTTTTGTGTGTGTTAGATTGTAATTACATAAGGCGATTAACACACTAAATATATTCAACAATTACTTGGAACTCGCTAACATATTTCATGAAATTCACTACACTTGCTTGCCAAGAGCAGTGTGCCAAAAATATAGAATTATGTACTATGTGGACCTGATTTTTGTGCCTAACCGTGTGCTTATAGATTGTTTGATAAATTTAGTGTACGGTCGTCCTTATATTGGTTATGTTATTGAATTCAGTAACGATGTGAAAAATACTTTTGTAGCTTGTTTGATTAAATTAGCGCACCATTTAGGTACTAAAATTAATTGAAACAGAATTAGTTCGAACATGGTATGTGTTTAGTCGTTCATCTTAGTACTTTTTATTAAAAACACCGCATAGATAGGATTAAGTCACAAAAAATAACCAATTGTAATTTTTTACCATTCAGAATCGGATAAGGTGTACTAATATTTTTTAAGTTAATTTCTAAATTATTAACAGTTAGTAATAAAATAACTAAAGCACAGAATTACACGCAAATGATAGTTATTTAAATCCTTTACTTCAATTATGGGCGTTACTTTGCATAGATGTACGGAATAAAATAATTTAATGAAATAGTTTTGTCACTGATAAAAATTATTGCCTATCCGTCCATAGAAACATTCAATGTTTTAATAGAAGTCATTTTGTAACAGAAATTCGGTAAAATTGGTTCGACGTTCAATTAATTGGTTCAATATACTAGTTCAATTAATTGCAATTCGTGAATTAGGAAATTTTTAATTCACTGCACAATAAAGTTTTCTACGCACGATCCGTTTTCCTCTTGAACTGTAAATAATTCATAGTTTGAAAACATTTTCAACACAATAATTAATAAAAAATGAAAAAATAATGGTGTTTATTCATAGTCAATAATTATAATTTGTTTTTGCTTTACGTCAATTTTAGTCTTTTCCAAACCGAATTATTGTCACCCAAAATCGGATAGTGCGTAAGGAACTTAGTGAATTATTCAACACTTATAACAACAATTATTCACTTAATGTTATAGTTTAATCATATATTATAATAATTGTCTTCTTTGTGTTTTCGTATTTCTTTCGGTGTTATCTTTCAAGGTTTTGTGGAACTAATTAACGGGCATTTAGACTGCATCTATTTACTGAATATCCTTAAAATCCCGTATTATTACTACTAAATTAAATCTGCTTCGAGAAAATTTGTACATCTTTATGCAATTGAGAGAATGTTATTTTCTTTTCGTGAATAAATAGTTATATAGTATTTTTTACATATATCACTTAAGTGTATTCTTCACATTGTGGTTTGATTCCGGAGGCTCTACTGCGCCGCCTATTTTGTCTAATATCAGTTTTAAGGCTCGAAAGGTAAGGAAGAGATACTTATACGAGGCGTTCCAACGTAGAGGCCAGGGGTGGTAAACATTTGTAGCGCACCTCAGGTATAACTTATCTTAATTGCCGTTGATTACAGATGTTCATGGGCAGCTGTGACCACTTCTGCATGTTCGTTTGCTACTTCAATGCAGCTGGGTCTGGTCTGGTTTCTGGTTCTGATCTGAGCAGTTTTTTTATATATTATAATGAAGTCTAAAAAACGAATATAATGACTTTATTACTTCCCTTGTTATCTCTAATTCATTCTTCGATATCCATAACTTTGATGCAGTTTTTATGTCCGTTCTTAGTAATTGTTGTAAGAAATGTGAATATTTCGATGTGTATTGCTGTGTCCCGGGTAACGCTTGGCTCGCTGTACATAGCCCGATGGGTAATGCAAAGTTTATCAATAAAGCACGTTTGTGGCACTGGATTTTGGGTTTTATTTTATTAATCATCGTTATAGGTACCGTATTATGCGGTCGCCATACCGGTCTGACACGCTGTGGGTTCCGGGTTCGAACCCCGGCCAGACCGACATCTAATTGATGAATTTGTGTATTTGTCTTTAAGTGTTCATGGTACCCGCGACACAGGAGGAAACCCTAGTTTTGGGCCTAAATGATAGTTAAGTGAGTTAATAATAAAACTTTTTAACAAAAAATAGAAACCGACTTCCATGTCATCAAAAAGCAATAAAATAATTTAAATATATGTTGGTTTCTTACATACACAGTACATAGTGCATAGTCCCGAAGTCGGC
>DWNE01004921.1:0-14568 GCA_018249875.1 Cecropterus toxeus | reverse complement strand
GTTTGTATATTCGTGCTTGTGTGTCCATGGCACCAACGACACAGGAGAAAATCCTAGTGTGGGGCTATGAGTGTAGAAGGCCTCTTTTTTTTCATATACAATTATAGAAGATTTTTTTTGTACGATATTATGACAGGTACGGTCCATGTCTGCAATGGTCATGTTTAAATTTTTTCCTGACATAACATAACAAAAATGTGAGATTTTATTTTCGCCACCATTTTTAATCATATTTTTTTATAAAAAAAAGCGTTACGTAAGTAGCTACGACGTAATAGGCGACATCACATGTGGTACTGTTAATTTAATTAAGTCGAGTCTGGCGAATACTATTTATATTTTTTTTGTTAACTTTTTTGTACAAACAATGTTAAAATACGAATTAATCTCTATAAGTTTCGATTTTTTTGTAGAAAATTGTAATTTCGTACAATCGAAAAGTACTTTCGGATTTGAAGTAATTTATCTTACTTATTTACTACTATTTTTTGTGACGGTTTCAAACTAATTTCGCCATTATGATTTTTTTTGCAATAAAATGTTAGAATACAGTTTTATATTATGTTTCTATTAAATACTTAATATTTACAATTAAAACATGATTACAATTTCGAACGACCAAAGCGCTCACTGTACAAACACCCTTAGTTATTATTAATAATTCAAACCCAAAATCCCTTTCCGTGGAAACGGGATATTTCCAATAACCCCGCAGTCAATTAAATATTTACGAAGAAAATTAATTTTCACTGAAATATTTTAATAGAGGCTTAAAATTGATTAAATATCCTGAACCATCGTTCGGTTATATTATTTTCAGTTTTTTTTGAGAAATGAAAGTAGCAAACGAGCCTTCAGACTACTTGAAGGTAAGTGGTCACTACCGTGTGCGAATATCTCTAAAAATCAAACACAAAAAGCGAAAAAGTTCCGGTTAAAGTCGGCTACAGATGCATTCTTCCATTCAGCATTTAGTTCGTTGGCCTTCTACTTTACCTCTCTTGATACTACTTGATCCTTTTACCTACCTTGATAATAAAGTAGAATGGACAGGAGTGTGACCATAATGGATCGAATAAAAATTCTACCAATTAAATTATACACGTAAACAAGTGTTTCTTATTTTTTATTTTATTTTATGCTCTCTATAGTTTATATTTCTATCAGTGAAAATTTGATTATTATTAACGAATAGTGAACCTTCTATGCATTTTCTAACAGAGTTAAAATAGTATTGTGAGAAAGTATTTAAATGGATATAATAGAAAAACCAATATAATTTTTGACTATTACTATTAGTATTATATTAATTTTTAATACTAGTGCGGAATGGATATAGTTTATTCATGAAAAACCTGCATATCATGAGTACCTGTTACACATTAAAGTGTATAAAAGTGTGTGTAATAAAATAAAAAATATAAGTCTTTATTCAAAGAGTAATAACATAAATTTACCAAACGTTAGTTACATGTATATATTGAAATATAATTTTTGTAGCACATTACAAAACGAAAACTTCTACCAGCCACATAAATACTTTTAGCATTCCTTACCTCCTGTATCCGTCGCCTCACCGTCAGTTTGTGCCACTGATGGTCATCGAACCTGGTCTTCGACGGCTTGATGTGCATCTCCTGCTTGCCGTTGCCGAGGCCCATCGTGAGGGAGAGGCCTCCATCGCGGACGGCGAGGTTCAGGTAGTCTGCTTCGTGGCCTGAAGAAAAAAAATAAATGTTACCGCCTAGTCACGATATACTCGGCACTAATTAGAGTCAGCGTTAAACAAAATTTGGTCCATTTCGCTCTTATTTGTTGCGATTTTTTTTGTTTTATAAACAGACATTTGATTTAACGCAAAACATTTAAAGAAAATATCCCAAAAAAGTCGTTTATATATGAATACCTCAATTTATTTCTAAATATTGACTACGGACTATATTTTTGTCATAGTAAGCGACTTTGCAGTGCACCTAATGGTAAGTGTTAACAGCTTCCCATAGACATCTGTAACCACACATAAAAGAGCAGAACCTCTCTATTGAGTCAATCACAAATACGTTGTAACTCTTAAGATCGTACATGGTTGCCTCATATATAAGTGAGCCAACAACAACGCTTCCATTGAAACGCAATAATTTCTTTAGGGTAGAAATTGGTGCGGCGTTAGTACGAGTACCTATCAGTACAATACAATACAATCAATATCAATCTTGCACTGCTATATTTTTTTTTATTCAGCCCTAAAACTTTATCTATCTATATTTTTACTACCTATTCGCCTTATTTAAAATAATTTCAAACATACCAGTATAAAACAATAGTCCATTCGGCTGTCTGGTCTTGAAGTAGAGTGAGATGGCGTCCTGGGTGCTGACTATGGGTTCACCGCCGGTCTGTGTCAGGTCGTAGGAGAGGAACTCCGCGCCCCTGAACGTTGCTTCTGAGGGTGCCTTGTCTGTAACAATAAAGTTTTTTTAACATTAACTTTCTTTGCGAACTCTTTGAAAAATGAAAAAAGGTGTGTACGCATCACATATGAAAGAACTTATGTATAATATTTCTAGCCAATTTAATGTTACACGTGTGTGTTTGTTTCTTTATCGTGAAGTATTTTCGTTTCGTCGAGTTTCAAATCACGACAGTACCAAAGAAGTTTCACTTTAAAAAAAGCCGATTTTTAATAAGTACAAACATACGAGGAAAAACGTTCTCAACCGTTTCGGCTTAGCCAATTTCATATAATATTGATTAGACAACGAGGCCAGTATTTCACTCGTCATGATCAACTAACTAAACAACCAACATACAACACAAGGAAACAATGTCTAACACAACTCGTAATATATCATTATACACTAATATTCAAGACGCAAAGCTAACAGTGAACTAGAGTTTCCAAATTGCATAAAGTTGCAACTGTTACACAATAAAGCGAAACGCAGAACTTGGTACACTCCGAGAAATACATATATCTAGGTACGTTGTTATTAAGAACACGACTTAGAAACTACAGTTTATAGTCCCGTGGCACCGCTTAACTTAGAATTTAAAATATACCGTAAATTTGCATACTTCATCTTCCTTAGTTTCCGTATATTCGCAATTAGGTCAGTACCCTTTTCCCGTGTAGCCGGGGAGTAGAATACGGTTACGGTATCCCCTGTCTGTCGTAAGAGGCGACTAGAAGGGGGCTTCTGGGGTTGCGGGCGGCTAGAGTGGGATCTCGAACTGCCCAGCAAGCAACCCTGAGAAGGACGGCAGCATGTGTGTTGCAACATTGTTCTACCGGGGAAGTACCAACGCCACACTTATTTCTAGCATGAAGCAGTTCTTGCGTTTCGGTGGAAGGGTCTGGTTGCCGGCTCACTTATATATGTGGCGTCCATCTTACTCCTTGGTAGTAGCAACGCACCTGTGATCGACTTCAGATGGAACATGGGGTTCCATCTGAAGTCGATCTATATGAAGTTGCTTACAGCTGTCATTGAGCAACAGTAACCACTTACCATCAGGTAGACAGCGTGCTCGTTTGCTACTTCATTCTTGAAAAAAAAAATGTTTTCGCCCATCGTTTCAAAGTACATGTCAAGGTATGACCGAACACGGAAAAAGGATAGAGTGTACATTGCAATATTTTGGTAAAACATACACGATTATTGTTTTGAGGGAACAAGATAAACTAATGCAGGGTACAGTGATGTTATCTTCGCCCATAGGTCCATTTTAGGATTTACGCTGTGTCAATATATAATGGGTGCCATATGTCATATAAAGACGAATACACAAAGACTCGGATACAAAACAAATAACCCATCATTCAAATATCTCTCTGGCCGAGGATCGAACCCGGTAGACAGCATGGTGACGCTCGTGGTGAAGTAGAAACACACAAAACGTTCCAACTTAGCTACATATCAGTGAAGACCTTCAGAAAGAAGTGCTATTCTATTGAGATAATTCAAAGGTAAAAACAATAGTAATCAATATACTTATTTCCCTGATATGTATTTATTTTCTTCAGATTAGATTGATTCATATCTGTTGGCAGGGACTTAAACCTAGGGTTAGTAAATACAATCAGTAATAAATTAAAGTGAAAGGATTAATAATCATAATCATCGCAGAACCTAAACTAATAAAGCTAGAACCATTAAGGCAATCATATTATGATTTAGAGATCCAATAAAAAAGGACTCTATTATCCCCTCAGGGGACTGAGGGATTAAATTTGGGTTGGTATTACTTGGAATTCATACTCGTAACAAAGCGCTTGCAAGTAACAGTCTGTACCATAGAAAAACGACGCTAGTATACAATTGAAAACTTGTAGCCAATTTGTAGCCAATTTCAAAAAATACTAGCAACTGACAAAATAAAACTTCACCAAGTCAAACAGAATCGAGAGAGGCGAGTATATCATCAGTTATATTGTATCCTACCTTTATCCTGTAAATACGAACAGGAAATACAAACCGAACAACAAACTGTCATGCAATACGCAAACTCCGCAGAAGTCACTAAATTGGTCCAAGTTGCAGCGATGCAAGACACGAATGTAAAATGAATTGAGAACAGAACAGGATACCAGATATGAATGGGCAAGGAAACCACAACCAAGCATTAGACAAATTGAATCTGACTGGTAAGGAACAAGACTTAATCAAATAACGCTTTAATCCAGTATCAATCCAAAAACATTTTTCTAGTAAAATAGAATTATGTTTTTAGACAAATTCATTTTAATATGTTACGGGTTCTCACGATATTACGATTTTGAGTTTATCTTTGCCGATAATTCGACCCACTTACAAGAATCGTGGTCACGGCGAAACTGCGGTAGCCATGAACCTTTGAAAAGCACTAGCGGTAGATTAACTTATCTACCCTACGTCCAGTTTGTTTTTCTTTTTTAGATTCCACAACACGACACAACTGTATCCTTACGCATCATAATATGTGATTAATATAACTTAACACCTAGATTTCACGTTTGCACTATATTTAAAACCATTTCCTCTATCAAAGTTCTTAGGATATTTTTGATCTTTTTTGCTCTATTACAAAACGTAGAAAACAATCACGCTCAGCAGAGATCATCTGAGCTTTATGCAATTCGATCCAGTAGTTAAAACCGGAGTTAAGAATGTATTCAGCTATAGCAATTTTCTTCAGGTCATTTTTTTGGACCATCGACCGCGCGCAACACATTAGATGTCTTTTCGCTTATATCCTTTTTTGAAGATAATTTAATTTTCTTAATTGGATATTCAAAACGGTTACTATTAGGAGAAGTATAGCGACATTTTTAATAGACAATTGTTATAAAACATACCGTTTCCTGAAAAGCGAAAAACAAACTATACTTGCGTCCATTATTATTTTTCTCAGATATGGGAATGATACAGATTCCAATTTTATGCATAACGGTATTATTAATAACGTTAAATGTCTATTTTGTCCGGGCTATCAACGGAGTTCTCCAATTTCATCTGTTAATATTTTAGTAGTATTTTTTACAAGAGTGTTTTATAATGCTAACTAACCGTCCTTTAGGCGTTTAGAGATCAGAATACAGGTCAGAAATCAAATAGAGAAAACATGTATTCCTGAATGATTTCATAGATACGTCGATTCCCGTGAGAAGTAAGTTGTAACATTAATACAACGGAGAATATTCTCTGTACTTTTGTTCTTATTACTTTCTTGAGAACTGCTCGGACAGAGAATCATCCCTCGGGTCCCGTATTTCATAATTCTCTTTTCCTTAGAAACTCAAAATCGTAACAGAAGTTCTTGTATCCTATTTGCTATCATAAATGGACAATAGTTCCACCAGCTTCAGTGTAGCACACGTATGTATAAAACGGCATAAAAATCCACACCTTGAAGTAAAAAAACGTCTTAGATATTTATAATAACATAGAAGTAACAAAACTACTAATCCAATTAAAGAAAATCGTCACAGCTTCGTCACGGAGCAAATTACAGATAGATGACTTTGAGTCATCCTAACTCCGTAAAAAACAGGAAATATACCTAAAGCCGATTGAGAATTAAGACAACCGCCTCATTTTAAAGTTAGTTTGCAACGCGAGTCAGCCCAGATCAAAACGACTAAAAACTGCTTCACGCTATAAGCCTAGTACTCCGGTGGAAACATACGTCCTCCCTTTTAAATATCTACATTACCACGCTTATATGAGTATAGGTGGTAATATAGATTTTTAAAAGGGCGGTTGAACAACTCTAAAAGTTGTACTATTTCTGATATTGAAGTGGGAGTGATACCTCTCGGTCGAACCATATTCGATCTTAGTTTTTTTTATGTAACGAGGGGGACACCTTCAAAAGGTACCCGACGCTGTGGGAGCAACGCCGGGTTATGCGGATTTTTTACCACACTAAAACCCCTCGATGGCCGTCTGCAGCGCTACGTGGAGGACTCCGGGATCTCCAACGGAACACAACCGGTGTCCTCCGAGCGCGATGCATGTTAACGACTCTTTCCCGGTGAGGATGTACGCTCACTGTGCCCGTAGGTGTTTACGACGGCATGCGACCACACATGCCAGCGTCCTTACCGGGGTCGCTTGGCTGGGCGGTTCGAGCTCCCATTCTTGTCGCCCGCAACCACAGAAGCCCAATTTTAGTCGCCTCTTACGACAGGCAGGGTACACTGTAGCCCAATTCTGATCCCGGAACTACATTGACACATACTAGATCTGCCTTTTAAATATCTACCTTACCACGCTTATGTAATAAAAGTTGAACAATTTCTTATGTAGATTTAGGCACAAAAACTCATTTCAACACAACGCTATTCTTTTCAACTTAAGCCTAATTAACCTGTCATCCGCAACTGACCGGAACTTCTGGCTTGGCTCCATTTTGCTGCATTATTAATTTTGCAAGTCGGAATGTTGAACTAAGCTTGTAATAATTGTGGTTAGTATCGTTGTTTTGTGTTTGTAATTATCAGAGGATCTAGACTAATGTAACACTAAATCTGTTTAGTTCGTTAAAGTTTTTTGGATACCAATATTCAGCTTTGTCTTATGTCCTATTAACCTTGTCCTATTAACCATCATACTGTTCAAAAAATTATTATTGAAACAAAGAGGAATCTAACAGCACGTAGTACAAACCTACTTGTTTTATTCCTTTTCGGTGATTAGTAAGGCGTTTATTTATATTGTGTATATTTTAGTATTGATCGATTTACTAGCTTTCATGTAAGATCGATAATGCTTTGATAAAAATATTTCGTCCCATCACCTTTTTTACTATTCGCTAATAATATAAAATACACAAAAAACAATAGAGAAGAATTTTAAACACACTTCATATATAATATTAAAATCCACAGCCGTTTGGACCACTGAGCATGGCCAAAGAAACGGACATACATTACGCCCTTTTTACGCAGTCGGGTAAAAAAAACATATTAAGTTAAGGGACAGTCGGATCCATTAAAATAGAGACCTTGGAAAAAGGGTAAGGTACATCGAAGCCATAAGCTTATAAATTAAAAGTAAACTTTAGACTTTCAGTGTATTAACTTCTAGAAATTAAAAGCACCCTAAACATACCGCATTCTTTGTTTAACAAAAAAATAAATTATTCAAAATGCTGAAAAATAAAAACTACTTAACTCAACTCTGCATTCCATTAAGCGCCAAAAATATAATTCGGTTTGAAAGAACTTTTATCGTGTAAACGTAATGAATAAATTTGCATGCATGAATCTGCAATAGTTCTTGTAAACTGCAGTCGAATTCTTTGCATGCGGTACATACCGCAACAAAGGAATATTTTTTCAAGTAAACTTTTTAAACAACTGCTATAGTAACTTTAAAGTTTAAACTTAAATTAGTCCTTTGCGATCTGGTTTGCGCCCTTTTTATTACCCGACCGCGTACGAAGGAGGGTAATGTTTTTCGAGCGTATGTATGTATGTTTGTTTGTATGTATATCCATTTCTTTGGCACGCGCTACAGCCCCAACGGCTTGACAGATGTGATGTATGACATATCATTAGAATCGTCTCGGCTTGCAGGGCGAAATAGGCTATATAATTAAATAAATCGCGCCTGGAAAAAAGGAATGGGGAGGGAGGATTAACGAATTTTGTTACAATTACAACAATATGGGTATCAAATGAAAGCTAGTAAATAAACCAATCTAAATATAAATACGAAATGAATACTTTTAAACTTATATAAGCGGTAAATTAAATGTATATTATTATGAACAAAAAAATCGTTTTAACAGTTGGTTTTTTGTTTTAATGTTTTTAACTATATTACTACATAATGTGTCTGACGGTTTAATGGTTCGAACCCTCAACACCCCATTACTATAGGCAAGAAAAGTAAGTCGTCAAATAAGAGGAGCATTTGGGGTTTTTGGTCGACAAATTTCGAACAATATTTATTCCGGACTCTCCCCCACCTTAACATAGGTTTAGAAAAAAACCAGAAATTAAACGACCTCTTTTTTGCCTACCGCCGCTGTTAAAACCCGAGCCAAATGGTCATTATTTGTCTGCAACTCTAACAATGGGTGCAACGAAATAAATTCAAATTTATTCTTTTTATTTTACAGCTGAATTAATTTGCGGAATCTTCACCCGAAAAGAAAACAGTAACTCAGACATCTGGAATAATCAGATACCACGCAAGGAGTGCAATAGGTGGTATCCTCATGGCGTTTCAAACACCTACAACTAAACAACGGAGGTTGTCGAACGTAAGATGGCATCAGAATTCATTAGACATGTAACACTATATTTTTGCTTAGAAGATAAAAAAAAAATAAAAAGATAACAATACATTGTTTTAAATAGCCGACTTTGCATATCAATTGTCCGAATGAATGTATCAATTAAGGTCACCTGGCGAACTTGAATCTTTTTTCTTTAAAAATAATCTTTAACTAAAAACAATAGTGTTTTGGCTAATTTATTTAACATTGATAACTTAAGTTTATAAGGCCCAGAAATATTATAATCTTTTTCACAGATTTTTTTTCTAGTCTGTCAGCCGCCCATAGACATCTGGAACCAACTCCAAATAAAACAGGGGTTCTACCTAAAGTCAATTACGAATGCAATGCCACTCGTGAATTCGGCGAAGGTTGCCTCGGACTTAAATTAACCGGCATCCACGCCCTTCCAACGAAACACATTAACTGCTTCACGCTATAATTGTGACGATGGAGACCTCCCCGATCAAATCCTACTGATTCTACCTTGCTAGAAAGTTTAAAGATAATTTATCTGATACAGTAAGGAATTGGATCATGCACATTATATCCCATTATTTTTTATTCTCAAGGAGGAAACTGTCATAGGGTACCCGACGCCGGGATATGTGAGATTTTTACTGCACTAGCCAGGTGATAGAACCAATGTAGTTCGACCGGGGAAGTACCACCGCCACACCATTTCTAGTGAGAAGCAGTTCTTACGTGAGGTAGAAGGGTGTGGTTGCCGACTCACTTTTATATGAAGCAATTATCTCAGCCCTCGGGAGAACCAACGCATCTGTGGTTCATTTTAATAAAAAAAAACTAAAGCCCCCTCGGCGTTACGAATAGGACTCTGGGATTTCCAAAGGCCCAAATTCGTCCGAGCGCGTAGTCCCATCGGACGCCAAACTGGTGGGCTGCTGGGCCGACCGCACCCTCTGGTCTTTACGACATGCGACCAAACACCACCGTCCTTCCCGTATACCCCTTCCTACCGCCATTTAATCTAATAGAGGAACCGAATAATATAGATAACTTAAACAATAGTACTAAACATTACGCACACACAAACGGCAGACAGAAAGCCGGCAATCTAATACTTAATCTTATCTATGCATGCCAGCTAATCTTCCCCACAAGGCCTTCAATACGAACCAGATTGGAGTGAACGTGACCTTTAATTAATTAACAATATAACACAGAATTATCCAATGTTATCATGATTAACAAATTATCATACATTTGTAATTCCTTCCTTGTATGTGATTCTATTGTTTTTTGATACAGATAGCCTTTGTATGTAGATTAATGATATGGTGGCTATGGATGGTGTGTCCAGTAGTTAAAATTCAATTATGCAGACATTTTTATTTCTACACTAGCTGTGCCACGCAGTTTCACCCGCGTTGATTAGAGAACAATATATTTAAAATAAACATACATAGCGTGATGTTATATACCCTAAAGCCTTCCTCGATAAATTTACTATACAACACAAAAATAATTTACCAATTCGAACCAGTAGTTCCTGAAATTAGCGCGTTTAACCAACCAAACTCTAATGCTTTATAATATTAGTATAGAATTATAGATATTGTATGGTTTAAGATCTTTATTTCTCATAAAGAATTTACAATTAACTTACTGAGAAAATATTTTGGTTATGTAGTTTACTTTTATACTTTTATACTTTTATAATCAAAACATCATTATTTTTAAGAGTAACGCTTGTTTTTAAAAACGTTTACCTAAAAAATAAAAAAAATAATTGACACTGACAAAAGAGAACTGGTCGAATGCGCGACGTACACGCAAACAGAGGGTTCCGTACCACCAATTTTTTGTCAATTTTCAATACTTTCTTCTGGTCGTCGTTGAAAAATTACCTGACGTCGACCATAGATATTGCTTGTATTTATTAGGAGTTGATTAATGGCAGTAAATAGCATCATGTATTAATATCATATTACATTTAAGACTACGTGCTTTAAGTAGACCAATACTCATAGAGTTAAGATGCCATTGTAGAAGTCATTTCTATCAAATGTATCAATGATGATTCAGCCAAATAAGTGGAATAGAATAAATAAGCAACTAGTATCATATTATAAGTGGCCACATTTTTGATATGCTTATCACATTGCTTCCGCAATTAAACATAATGACATATATCAACAAATGGTGACATAACATATATAAAAAATGTTTTTTTTTTTGTTTAAAGGAACTGTACAAAGTTTTCATATGGTAGGTATTGGAGAGTATGCTCTCCAATACCTACCATATGAAATTCATGCTAAGGACACTGTTCTTATCTGCATGAATTTATCTCGTTTCCTTAAAACAATAATTGTTTACGTTGCACGGCTACAAATTCGTTTTAGGCCATACCTTGCACTTGCAATGTTAGAGGAAAACGTACAAATACGTTTCAATCTGTTTTCAATCCAAAAATTAGACACAAACTTAAGATGGTTTTTTTTACAACATGGTAAAGTCCATCTGATGGTAAGTGGCTAATGCCGCCCATGGACATCTGTAATCAACCCCAGATAAAGTCAGTCTTACCCGAAGTTAGCCAGAGATATGTTGCTACCACTGAGGACTAAATTAATATGCCTCGGATAAGTATGTCACTTACCACAACCCTCATACCAGTAAACAATGGTGCATAACACTGATGTTATTAGGCAGCATTGGCAGTGTTGATTGCAGAGTCAAATCACAAAGAGTTCTACCTTCAAAGGTGTAGTTAAGGTCTTCCCAGCTCTATGTTTCCATGCTCAATGTGGAATATAGGTACAAGGAAGGGGTCATAAATGAACCTCACTTCATCCTCAAACTTGCCTCCGCCTGGCAGTGACTGTAATTCTCCGAGCTTACAAGTTAAATATTATAAAAACTTTTAAACATTAGAAGTACTTGTAAACTATACTTATTACTTATCAA
The DNA here is from genome assembly GCA_018249875.1 of Cecropterus toxeus. Lineage (NCBI taxonomy): Eukaryota > Metazoa > Arthropoda > Insecta > Lepidoptera > Hesperiidae > Cecropterus > Cecropterus toxeus. The sequence goes on along the minus strand of DWNE01004921.1, from coordinate 2,868 downwards.
ATGATTACACTTTATGATAAACAAAACCACAACCATCCAAGTGTGAATCAACGTTAGTATCATGAGTAATATCAATTTTAGCTAATTAGCACATGTTTTACTTAAAAAGATATTTGTAAAAATGCAATTGATACTAATGTCCAAATGCGGCATAATACTAATGACCTAAAGAGAAGACCAGCAGTAATTGGACCTATTTGAGTGTCACCTAGGCAAGGCTAAATCCATGTCCGGTAAGTAGACCTCAAAAAGTTGATAGGCAGATTGAATCAGGGATCTGTATTATACCCACTAATTTGAAATTTGGGAACCCTATACCTGACATGCAGCGGGTTCCAACTTCGATCACAGGCCAGACAGTCATCTGAATGATGAATTCTGTTCTGGGTCTGAGTGTTTGTGTATTCATCTTTGTGTGTCCAATAAATGAGAAAATTCTCATGTGGGGCTTTGTGTGTAGAAAGCGTTTATACGTTTTTTTAAATTACACTATACAGATGTACAGATTCAATGCAAAAATATACTCAATATAAAATAATAGAGACATTTTAATATCAATTTATGATACATTGTAATTCCCTATCAGTATTCACAATTGCACATTTAAAACCTACTAATTTGACCTCAGAAAAAGCATTACTTGATTAAAAATAAATAATGACTCACCTCAGGCGAATCGAATGGATATTTATTTGTGAACTTAAACTGCAATACAAATTTTTCTCCCTCATACAGTGTTCCTGGAACCCCTTCCATATGAACTGTCCACCTGTTGACAAATCAAGTAATATTAGATTCAATTATTGATACAAAAAAACCATCACAAAAAAGCCACAATGGAACACCTAGCTAATGTTAATAATCATATTTGTACAAGTAAAATGCATAAAAGACAAGATTACTACAGGAACTAATATACCATAATAAAAATAACAATATCTATGAACAGTACCCTGCACTAATTAAACCTAACACCACAGCCTGCTTAGTTTTGTTCAGTATTAATAGTTTTGACATGTATAACATGGCGCAAAAATGAATAAAAGCAAGCGTAGCCACACCAAAATTTATGTTCACCTGCACATATAGACATCACATATTAAAAACAGTTTTTATAATAGTTCTAAAGAAACTACAGCATATTTTTACCAGCTCATGACTCCACCAGACTTTAAGTCCTAAGCCTTGAATCATAAGACTATAGACTAAGACAAAGTCTTTGATCCATCAGATTATAAGGTTTTTTAATACTGTAAAAGACTTATTAATTTTGACATGTTTACTAAAAATGGTTTTTAAGTAGAGGGTAGACTTACAACTATGTACTCCACCAAAAAAATTGTTAACACAATCGCTTTCATTTATATTCAAAGAACTTCAGAGTTTATAAAACTCAGACACGTGGCTTATGAACCTGATAGATAAGTCTCTATTTTAGACTAAAGTTTAAAAAAATTGAGTTATTTTATAAAATATTTTAACTGAGTTTGCTCCATCTGTGTCATATATGTGATGGAATGCCTGGGAAACAAACCCTGTGATATAATATCTAGCCATTTACGCTAGGAGTCTAAACTCAAAATCCTAGATATGTAATAGTAGCGTTATTTCAATGTCAAGCACATAATCAAAATTAATTACCTCATTTTGATAAGGAAGGAAAGCACTATCAGAATAACTACATGACTAATTTGGAAAGTGCACTAATCTGCATTTGGCCAGGGTGGACTATGGGTGAACATGCTCAGATGTACGACAGTATGTCTAGGTTGTCCATAGGCCAGAAGCACAAATATCTAAGATAAGTCAGTCATTGTGAATTTATTTTATTACTTCAAATCTTTAAAAGATATCCTAGATATTTGGTCTACATTTCAAATCGTTTGTGAGTAAAATGTGAGGGCGTTTCGGTTGCCAAGTATGCATAACCAAAGATATATAAAGAAATGTGATTACAAAGTCTTATTAGGTAACATTTTATGCAGGGCGTTATGTTATCGAAAGTCTTTTGTAATACAAATATATAATTCATATAAAGGGTACTCACAGAGTTAGATTTTGGCTGGCCTGGTCTCCGTCTACCGTTACTCCTGGCGGTGGTTCCTTCATCAGCGACATCAGTTCCTTTTGTAATCTCCGCTACAACAAATACGTACTTCATCAATCTCAACAATATCAGTGTAGGGCTCTCGACAACACAACAGTCTGACAAGAAACCTATGAAATCTGTCACAACAGTTTATCCATAATTAATTAAACCCAAATTAGCAGCCGCATCCAATATTACACATTAACTTAACGACAATATTCGCTATCGAAATGCAATAAATATTTAAATTTATCAGTGAAACGTAATATTTTAAATTATTTTTACAAACCTCCGACGGGGATATAGCCGCCATTGTACCAATTTAGACGTTTGATATTGCCAGAAAAATATATTTTCGACATGTTTGTCAAATCGCTTATTTTAATATGGCAATACCTACAAGGTTTTAATTCTTTTGTAGCAACAGTTATAAATTTAAACGTCCGTTAAACAATTATTCATTATTATTTCTAAATCTTCATGAAACTAATACGGTCGTTTATATTGCATGAAGTATGAAGTATGTTTTGTGTATGAATGAATGAAGAGAATGTATGAAGTAAAATATGTTTTGTTATTTATTAACCGACTTCCAAAAAGGAGGAGGTTCTCAATTCGTCTGTATTATTATTATTTTTTATGTTTGATACATCGAAATGGATGGTTAGAGTGGACCGATTTTGACATTTTTTTTTTTATTTCAAAGGTGTTGCTCGTCGTAGGGTCCCATTTTAATTTGGTTTAGTTCTGACAAGGGCGTCCATGAGAAAAACGTATAA
>DWNE01004920.1:0-14569 GCA_018249875.1 Cecropterus toxeus | reverse complement strand
TTAAATATACATATTATTATAATATTACATATTATATTCGTAATATTCAATGTTCAATGTATTCTTTTGTAAGCTTGTGCTGTTATGCTGTTGTCGTATGTACAAAGAATATTATTTCTCTATTTACATTAAATGTGAAGTGTATATTATGTAAATTTGTTTAGAAACAAATATTGATATGATGTATTGTCAGAAAGTCGCATTATTTAAAAAATACAATATCTTTTTGAACAAAAATACAATTGCTTTTAAAAATAAAATTTGTCGGCTACTTTCATATACAATTTAATTTAATTTCATAGAAAATGAAAATGATGCGATTTTAAAATACCAGTAGATCCAAGAGTGTCGTAAAGTAGATAAATGAAAATGTGTCATTATTATTTATATAAATGAGGATGTCGTTGATATTTTGTGGCATGTTAAATTGAGTCTGCCAACACACTGCACACATAGCCGAAAAGGCAAAACAGTGGCAATTATTAAGCTAAGTTTAATTGTAATTATTTAGGTAATTAGACAACTAGACAAAAATTATAACATTAACACTAGAACCATCTTGAGGTCGATAGGACACCTTGCTGGTGGATAGGTTATAGGTACAGGTAATACTCGTATAGCATAGAAGAGTAACAGTTTATATTTACCGCTAATCCAGAAAATTTACATATAAAATATCGACATCCAAAAGATATTTAGGTGCATACTTCTGCTATTAATGTACTTTGACGATACAAATCGTAATACAGTGTGTTAATTATTAAACATGCCGAATGTTTATCACTAATGAAGTTTTAAATATTTTATGCAATATAATTCTCAATTTCATCGCTCATCTTTCAGCCTATAGTCCATAGTTGAAGAAAACGAGGGCTTTTTTCTAAACATTTTCCCGTGTGTTGTACCGGAAGTAACAATATTTTGTCGCAGGTGCGTGTTGCCTGGGCGTTTCCAAGATTTTTGAAGATGGAATTACGCAATAATTTCAGAAAGATGGTACTATGCATTTTAGCAGCCTATGAAAATTAAAGAAATATATATATATTACCTACGTGATATTGACTCAAAACAAAAAATGTAGCGACACTTCTTACAATTTTGGATATTTAGATGTCATCAATTGCATTAGGGATGTTGCGTTGCGACGAAACGTTAAATTTATTGCTGGTACATTAGTGGATTAATATGAACCGGCCTGTAGACATAATCGTAAAAGTGTGCACCTAAGTAATATACCAAACAAATATACAAACGCTTTACGATACACGATATTACACAAGTTACACACTACTGGGTCTACATAAATGTATATCAATTGGCATGCTTAAGCACACTTTCCACTCAGATCCAACACATACAAACGTTGCTACTTGCTCACAAGTAAATGTATTGTATTTTTTATTTTGTTTTGTTCGCCACGTCTTGTTCCCTGGTCGCTTATTCGGTGTCTAAGCTTAAGCAAAATTGTCTGTAATTTTATTATGTAGATAGTTGAGTGGCGTAAGGTTTTGTTAAGGTGTATTTAGCTACCCAATGTATTGTAACCTGTAAAAATACATTTCCTTTTCGTGTCAATGGTGCTTCTAAGCGGGTTCTTAGACCGTTGTCTATTTATGTACTTGATAAAGAAGGCAGGTATTTATCGAATAAATATTAATATATACAATATACTTATACTATATCTATTTAATGTTTTAAAATGGGGAAGAATGTAGAATAAAGTTATCCACAATATTTCAGCATATGTATAAATATTTGATGGTCATTTTAAAAATGATTTTATATTATAGTCTCGATTGGATGCACCAAAAGAGTATTAAATTATTATCCGTCATAGCATACGTTATTTGTTGTCCTCTTATATATTGTCCTATAAAGATGCATTTTCGATGAATATTAACAAATATTAAATAAATATCACTATACTAATATAACTCGCATTTCCCTGATTCCTGTGTTATGCTCTCGTACCTAGTATCCATAAAAAACTGTAAAAATCCCTATAATTATCACTTTGTACATATAAATATTTTACAACCGTACATTTTAAGCTTTGAACACAAAGATCGTGTTTCGATAACGCCAAAATATAAACGGAAGTTGAATATTTATGTATACAAAGAGCCTAAAATAATTTTGAAAATACTGATTGTTTTTTTTTTTAATTCCAGCAAGCATGTGGCAAATACATTCCAGCGGGAAGCACGGTGCAGGGAAACCAGACCGGCGTAGCAATGGACGGAACCTACTTAGTGGAGGCCTCCTTCTAGGACCCGTCGTCTAGCGCTCATTTAGAGAGCTACGTATAATCGAAAGGACGTGAGAAACCTCAATACGTGCGTTCGGTTATGTGCAAAGACATTAGCCGATGGCTTTAACGATAATACAATTACTAGGTTAATTAATAATACAATTGATAAAACACAATACTGCCTAACTTTAATGGAATATCATTTGTATTGAGGCGTGTTATGTGAGTGTCAACGTTTGTCAGTTGGTCTGTCACGTATCGTCCTCTTGTAGTTTCTTTTAACTTTAGTTGTAATGGAACAGTATTAGTTAAGGTTTTAATGTTAATGGATGTTAAAAGCTCGGAAGTTGATTTCCTATTATTGGAGCATTAGAAAAGACATAGTTTTCGAATGTTCATTATAGTCAATAGTTCGAACCATATCAAGTTTAGGTCAGAGTACGGATTAACAAATTCTTAAATGTCGCCGTTTTACTATTTGATTGTAAGCCCTCATCCCATTAATGATTTTTATAAGCAACAATATTTTAAAGATACAAAGCGAAAAAAGTGCTAACACAATAATATTGGCAGTAATAATAAATAATTTCACAATGCTAACAAATATATAACATCAAATATATATCATAAAATATATAACAAAAAATTTGTTAATTAAGTCTACAACACAGCAATTCTTAAAATAAAAACAATTTATTTTTTTATTAATTTATTTCACTGCAAAGTAATTCATAAATTAAGTGACACGTAAAAATACGTTATAAAATGCCCAGTATGAACTATATTGTATTTTTAAATAAATACCGCAAAATATTAAACATTTTATATATTATCGTCAATAATATTGTGTTTTATAAGCATTTTTAATGACTGTTCTATCTGTCCCTGAATTTTAAGCCATTTCAGTCTTTTATCTTTTGTTGCTTTTTTCTCGCCACTCAGTGAGATAAAGTTTTTATTATTTCTCTTTTCAATTCCACTAGGACACTAGTGCCTTCGAAAGTTCATTAATTAATCATTGTAACTGTTGCTCTGTGTTAGTGAAGATAGGAATATAAAGTTAATGTTGGCACGTAGCTATTGGGTGTCAATTTATTCCTGCAGCTTGCCACGTCTTGGTAATTAGATTAAGAATATATTTAACGTGTTTTAGTAAATCTGTTCGTTGTCACTAATACAAGACGTTGAACTGATTCTAGATTTTGAATAACGTTATTTAAATAACACTCATTGAATATTTTTCTGTCGAAATGGACACGGTTGCCAATTTTCCCCACCAGAGGCGCTGTAAACATTAACCTAAGCTAAAATCACTATCTTAAATTCTATAGAAATTATTCTGATTGAATCCATTTGCATCATAAGTCTTACCACATTAAATGAAACTATTTTAGTTTAATACAAACTAAAAGTATATCCTACAGGTGTATTGAATTGTATTTTTGTGGTTAGACCTTAGATATTATTCTGAAATATGGAAGCATAGGACATGACAGACCTGGAAAATATTTATTGTATAGATATTGTATAGCTAGTGACGATTTGTCGTATTGCATCCATGTATAAATAAGAGTTTAGAAGTAAGCTACGTGCCGCAAATATTGCCAATCTTCGTGGGCAGGACTATTTTCAATATTTGACCAATTTGGCCAATATTGGGAGAGTTGGATTTATATAGGGATGTTTTGTCCAATGTGGATAGGTACAATGAATTATGTACAATGAAACTTTATCGTATGTAGTGTGAATGGATTAGAATGGCCCTTTTAAATATAGTTACGATCTTATGAATAGATCTTATATGTTAAATAAGTAGATAGGTAGTCATTTGTTTAAACTAGAAGTTTATTTAACATGTTACTGTTTAGTGATGTGACGTGTGACATGTCACGGTTAATGCATTGGATGCATGTTTTAAATATGCGTAGACTAAGTAAATTTATTTTGTAGTTATTTGTAAACCGAATTCGATGTTACAATATATCTTCCATAATATTGCCACTATTACTACTAACTTTAATGAAATAAAAGTAATACTTATTCAATAAAGTTATAATATAGTTATTGTAAGTGCGTGATAAGGTAAAGATTGTCGGAAGGTTTTCACTGTTACTTTTTACTTCAGAAATTCTAAAGGTTAGATATTAGGCAGAAAACAGACGAGTCGTTCAGTGAACTATGTCCGGTACTAAAAATTAATGATCACTGCTTTACGCTGAAGAAAATTATCGTGAGGAATACTGAGACTTATCTAAAAAAAGAGTTCTTTAAGGTTTGTGGCCATCAATTCGCACTTGGCCAGCACAGTGGACCAGTGCCCAGCAGTGGGAAATCCGGATAATTTTATGTCTTATCTTAGTCATTATCAGGTCTATGATACCAGAAACACCTAGTGGCAGCTAATGTGCTCAATTTCTTAGCAATTATAAGTCCTCTTAAAAAGAGGTTTAACCGTAGCCACAAAGTTTGATATCACTGGGAGAAATATTACAATATTTGATTAACATGACAAGGAAGTAGATAAAAGTGTGCTAACGCTTCCTAAACGCCATCGTCTGTTTCAGGCTTTAAAAGTCTCTGTATCAATTTTATTTAAATAAACATAATCAAGGGTGTGCGAATAATTCCAACTTATAAATTGTTCGTTCTAAATTGGAATTGAATTCGAATTTCCAAGATTCATCCCTAAAAATGTTTTATATAATGTGCGGACATCAGCTACAACCATAGCTAACTCAAGAATACATGAATAATAACACAACACAAAAATGGTAACTTTACAGGAGAAACAGGTAAAAAATAAACAATGCTTTTGTTTTTATCTTTAACTTGTTTGGAGTTAAGATAATGAAAAATATAAGGCCGTTAACCACAATGTAGTTAGAGGACCAAGTGTTCAGTTATTTACAGATCAAGATAAACCTATATCTTTAATTTAAAATTGATGAATTTTGAATTGTGCGGTTATACATGCAAAGCAACAAAGTTTTCTCTTGATGTGAAATTAATGTTTCGAGGCTGTTCGGAAGGAATAGAGTTACAATTTTGAAGAACAAATGTATAGAAATTCATAAGCTGGTCACGAAGTCGCGACAGCCACATTGAGTTTCGCGACAGGTATTTTAATATATATTTATTCCAATAAATACAATTTACTGGCCGATTTTTTTCACGTTTTCTAATTTTAAGAATTAGAATAAAATGTTAAAATTAGAAAACTATTAATAATAATTTCATTTAACTTATTTAAATGTAATTTAATAATAAAACTCCTCTGTAAAATTAATCCCTGTGATTCTAATGGCTGTTTAAAATTTATTGTATTATTATTACTAACAAGTTCTGTTTTTGTGTTTCAAAGTCTATTATTATTGGTACATTATTGTTTGAATTATTTTACTATGGTTGGAAAAGTAGCTAAAAGTTTTATGTTTTAATATTATCCGTATTATTATAGCTGTCTAGAAACGACAAGCATATTTTTACGCGCGGAAATAGAGTTGGTATCGTGTTGATTGAAATCGAGAAATACGAGAAATAATATGCGTATTATTTCGCGTACGAGTATTTCTATCATTGAAATAGGAAAAGGTAGCTGGGTGGGGATATTTTAAAGGTACGAAATTTATTTCATATCCCATATTTCAGTATTGGTTATATAAAAAAGATTGAAAATTTTTTGAACATTTTAATATACCTACAGCGAAAATCTCGAACAATATATAAAAGAAGTTAGCTTATTTATTAACAATTTGTTCAAATTATTTTCAATAATATAAAGTCAGAGCAACAAATCTATGTTAATTCTAATACTTGACCGTAAGTTCAATTCGTAGTAGTAGTAGTAGAAGACATCCAAAATATCAATTACATCCGTAACGGTAACAAATTGCATCCATAAACTGACTGCATTGCATCCACAAATTGAATTAAAATATATATTATTTAATCGATATTTAAAAAATGTAATACTAATCTAAGAACAAGTTTCTACATGATTGAGAGAACGAAGATTAGGCACAAATAAATTTACTTACTTTTCCAACTCATATCTTTATATTTTGTGTTTTCTAACTAGTAAAGAGAAATAGAGGCAGGATAAAGGAAAGCGACTGTAAATATTTGTAGTAGATCAGTATATTTTGCTGAAAAATCCTGATCCTGATTATTTATTAATTTTATTGATTAACAACTCTATATAAATATGACATCTTAAACCATTTTTCGTTTTTCCTTTCTTTTCTTTCAATTTCAAATGAATACCACAATAAAGAATCGATAACCATTAAAATGTTATTTAATGTAAATATAATTTAATAAATTATGGGCCAAATTGTTGCAAACGCCACATTTTGCTTACTTTTAAAGTAGGTGTTATATAAATTCAAGTTTTAAAAATGTATTTGAAAAATTATTTACATTTATTCAGTTTTCAAGTAACATTTTAAATACAAAAAGGTTATTTTAAAATATTTAACTTAAAGTTGAAAATATTTGATAAACGCCGTATGTGTAAACTTATTTTATTAATTTCGTATATTCACTTTTGGCATATATTGGATATTTTAAGAATTAAATCTCAATTGTCCTTAATTATTAAGCTATAGACAATATAAAAACGCGCAATTTGAAAGAAAGAAATTGCCACTATCAGGTCAATCAGAATATTATTTGACAAAATGATAAGTTTGACAGTCATCCTGTTTTTTAAAACGATCCAACTTGATTTGTCCGTGTAATTATCATATAATCATATATGCCGAATTGACAGGCGTTAATATTAACATTTGAAATCGGAAAGAGAAATAGGTTAGTATATCTGCTCTTGAATCTCAATTTAGTCGCAGAGTCTTTCTATAACTGTCAATGTTTAAAGAAAATGGCATAATTATTATGACAATTTATCATAATCATCTGTATTTGAATTTTCTTGAATTTAATCTGTAAATATAAACAGTCGCTCTAGATAAGTTCTGGGAATGAAATTTGGACTGGCGTGGTTAAAATTAAGTAAAATAATATATTATTTCTTTATCTTATACTTATTGTTCCTTTTAATTTCGCTTTATGATAATATTTCTGTAATAATAGAAAGGTAAGTTAACTATTTGTAAATTACTAGGTATCCTGAAATGTTTTAAATTATTAGAATCTAACTGAATACAGTAAAGTTTGAAATTTTATCGTGTTGTGAATGTAAGTATGTCGTTGGACCAATCAGGAGATTCAAATCCTTGTGTGTAGATGTCGGTGGCGATGGGTGCGATTATATATATGCCGATTCGAGACCCCAGAATCAGGCGGGCAGCGTATTAACTTGAATATAAACGTTTCTCTTACACAAATCCACGATCATTAAATAGGTAGTACAGAAATCAGCATCTTTATAATCCTACCCACAGATTTGACAGTTTTTGGCATTGTCGTTACATCAGACGACTTATCTGTCACCTAGGCTTTATCTAATTGAGTTTTAATAAATGTAAATAAAAACAAAAACGCGCCAAGAGAAGTAGGTAATTTTATGATGACTCAAATATGATCTATAAAACAGAAACACTGAAAAAAACTCAATAGTTTTACTATTAATTTCTCTAGCCGCGTGTTTGAGTAGTTACACTACTTGTAACGCCATCCATTATTCAGTTCTGAAACTCGTTTATGTTGATCTCAACTTTTCTATTGTAATGGTTGACTTTATGGATGTTTATTTATTAATTTGCGCACAAATAAACACTTTGTTTTCTTATAAACTCCGTTCTCAAATCAAATATGTAAGCACTAATTTTGTTTTGTTTTGCCGCTAGATGGCGTTGTTTACAGTTCGGGAATCTTGAATCTTGTGATCCACAGCCAAGGTATACACGTATTCTCTGATTCTGTAGATTTCATTTTGTAATTTTCAACATAGATGGCGTTACAAGCATTGTCGTATCGTCGTATAGAACGTGTTTGGCAATGCTATTGGTATTTTCGAATTGATGAACACTATTGAAGTGTTAATATAAGATCTTCGGTTGAGAACCTTTAGCTTAATAATTCTTTGTTATTTTGAAAAAAAGAATTAAACTTAATTGTATATAACGATAAACTGTGTATTATTTTTTATACGCTCTACTTATTTTCACACAAATTTTATTTCATTTAAAATCTACTTTTTTATAAGAATGTACAAGTGATTCAACATTTATTTATCTGTTGCATCTTAATTATATTTCATTTATTCATAAATAGTAATCTTTCATTAAAATTAAATTACGGACTTAGTGTAACATTAGAGTAAGATTGTCAGGTGGTCTCCAAAAGGAGGACGTGTCCTCCTTTTCCATTTTTTTTCCTCCCTTCCTCACTAACCTACTGCCTGATTTTGCACTGAACAATACTCAGTGGAGCAAGGAGAGGAACAAACTACATGAACAATAGTTTAATCTTCAATTCTTACTCAGTTCAACTTTAAATAATATATAAAGAAACGTTTAGTTGTCCTTCTTACAGAAAATCCTCCTTTTTAAACCGAACTGTCCTCCTTTATCAAATTATCATCTGAAAACTTTAGGTTAACCCCAGTAACCGACACTTAAAGTAAGTATTTTATTGATATGATGTACTTAATTATTTTCAGTGTTATTATGTATTGCAAAACGTAATAAAAAACGTAATAAAAAAACAAATATCGAAGTATTACAATAATGCAACAAGAAAATGTTTATAAAATTATTCCTTAATACTGCCATCTTACGGGTCGTATGCGTACTATATCGTATACCGACGAAGCGCCATCTAGTTAGAATTTATTAAGTAAAGATGCTTAACAGTCAACATCAATTGTTTGAAATTTACTCACTAGATGTCGCTTAGAGTAACTTTAATGTATTCTAGTAATGTAAATTCGCATTCGTATTCACAAGATGTGTGGCCAATAAACTTGGCACACTACCGAAAAAGACTATTGCATACCAAAATTACGTTAGGCCCCGCCTTTTTCCTTTTTTTCTATGAGTCCACGTGATGGTAAGTGGTCAATGTTGCCCATGGACATCTATAAGCAACTTCGTATGCAATGCGATCACAGCTGCGTCACCTCATATAAAAATAAACCGGCAACCACACATTTCATCTTTGTAGTAGCTATTTACTACTGTTTTTTTTTTTAATTGGTTATGTTGGCTTAACCACCAATAACTGTTTTACGAATTATCAGGCGTGCCTCACGATATTTGCCTCAGGGATTCGAACCATGAATCCGTGAAAACACCGTGATTCTAGATAGTTGTCAATATCCGACTGAAGGTCGATTTTTGGTTAATCCCGAAGCCTAAGCCAAGAGAATATTTGTAAAAAGTAAAAATTTTAAGTATTTAAAAAACTTTTCTTCATAAATAACTATAAATAACTATGTTGATTATAATTATGTAAACGACTTTTAGAACTGCAATTATTTACTTTGCTACTTGTCACAGATGGTAGTAAACATTTAAAATAATATGAATTTCCAACACAACTAGTGTGCGTTTCACTTTTCTTCAACATCTTCAACACAGAGTCGTAAATTCGTTTTCTTCATTTTTGGCAAGCTAGAAACCTTCATCATTGACAAAAACTTCTGTTCATTTTGGCCGAACCCGCAAGCTTTGCCGAAGGAGTTTTTTTGGCCGAAGGTGACCAGTTGACCAAACTAGTTGTCTATCGTTATGGAATTACAAAGAGGTCATCTTCAGATTACTTTGCTGGTGCAAATAAAAACAATACCTACACATCGATACAAAAACAATGCATATTAATGACTTTACAGCCCACTGACTACAGATGATATATCGATTCAAACTACATTTCTTCTTTCCTTCTACGAGTCATTATGAATTCCATATACGAGTTTACATTTCTAGGGAAGTAACGTATTTTACGTAATAAAACAGTGCCCTTAGTTCGAGTTTATTACGTTTTGTTAAAACGGTTGCAATGTGCTTACATTACAATATTAAAATGTTAACTACGATTGTTAATTTTAAATCAATCCTAGGTAATGAAGGATGTTTGTCCCTGTAGTTTCAGGACCCAGTTTAAGGGCTACGGTATCCCCTGCCTGTCGTAAGAGGCGACTAAAAGGGGGCTTCCGGGGTTGCGAGTGGTAAGAGTGGGAGCTCCAGCCGCCCAGCCAAACGACCCTAAGAAGCAAGACGGCATGTGTGGTCGCATGCCGTCGTAAACACCTAAAGGCACGGTGAGCGTAAATGCTCACCGGGAAAGAGCTCCAAAGGTGCATCGTGTTGCAGAACTCTGGTTCCGTTCCGTTGGAGATCCCGGATTCCTCTTTACAGCGCCGAGGACGGCCACCGGTGTTTTAGTGCGGTGAAATCCCACATAACCCAGCATCGCTCCAACGGCGCCAGTTACCTTTTGAAGGTTTTCTTTCAAAAACAATAGATAGGATAGAATGATCTATAAACGACCTCCGATAGGAGTTCAGTCTTATTTCTGGTTTATTTCAGATGACCACGATTGCAGTGAATACAAAAAACTTAAATAAACCAATAAAAATCTTAGGGAAGTTCTTTTAAACATTGCTTACTTGAGGACATTATATGCTTGAATCTGATAATAAAGTAGGTTGACCTGAAGGAAAATGTTAAACGTTTTCTACCAACATTTGCAATAATAGACGAATCAATACCTTGCCGCCAATAATAACGTCAATACATTGCCGCTGTTGAAGTTGAATTGTAGAGCTCTTTCCGCGCCTTTCTTGAAGAGCTCAAGCATTAGTGATCCGGGAATATTTCAGCAAGAAGTTCATTCCACATCTTCCACGTTCGTAGCAATAGGACGTGTAAACCGACTAAGTGGGAACTTCTAGTATTAGTGTTTCAAATGACCACATTTTTCAAATCATAATTATAACACATAATTATAGGCTAGAAATAGGTGTAACGGTAGTATAATATACGCCAAGAATTCAGAATTATAAATACTAATTTTTAACTTGGAAGAAGATGCAGTACCTAGTGGTACCAATGTGGACGAGTTGCGAGAAGTTTCTTACAAAGCAGTTGTTTTTCAGTAGCTGTACTGCCGTCGATGCTTTTAAATGTTGCAACAACATTTATTTTTATTATAGATATATGGTTTAGTTACAACAAAATCAAGAACATATTTCGAAACCAGTTAATTAAAGATAGTTCACATCCTGTTGCTTTCAAAATTATAAGAAAGTCGATTAACTTTGCAACAAGGCGAGCAGTATAAACAGTTACACGCACACAGGTGAACAATTTCACACACAGACGAACACACACGAGCAGTAATTGTGGAGAGAACAAAAAAAATACGCCTTAAGTGTGCCTTACTTGCGCGCTGAGGTGAGTACACCCACAAGCGAAGTTGGATCGTGATTATTCAATTTTATTTCAAGTAACAAAGATACAAAAATAAATATCACAGAGTGACAAAATGGAAATAAAAATGTTTACAAAAGTCAATATAATGTTAGATTTTGTTTTTAATGACGTTTTATTATACTGCTATAAGGTTTTAACATATTTAGGTAGGTGGTTACACTTCGAGCCCGTTCCGGGATTAGAATAGGGCTACGGTATCCCCTGCCTGTCAGCGACCCCAAAGAGGCGACTAAAAGGGGCTTCCGGGGTTGCGGGCGGCAAGAGTGGGAGCTCGATTCGTCCAGCCAGGTGACCCCGGGTAGGACGGTGGTATGTGTGGTCGCATACCGTCGTAAAAACCAGACGGTGCGGTGGGACCAGCTGCTCACCTGGGTGGAGCCTGATGGGGCAACGCGCTCAGAAGACTCCGGTTGCGTTCTTTTGGAGATCCCGGGGTCTTCTTCGTAGCGCCGAGGACGGCCACTGGGGGGTTTTTAGTGAGGTAAATATCCTACATAACCTGGCGTAACTCCCATGGCGTCGGGTACCTTTTAAAGGTTTCCCCATCGATAACAAAAAAAAAAACAAAAGGTTGTTACATTTAAAACATTTTGAATCACGTAGGCCTGTGTCTGCGTGCCTAAATGAAGGCGTAAATTGTTTTTGTGTCTGACTGTCAAGTCACAGCTTAGGATTGAAAATACTGTATTTAATAAATATATTGTTCCCGCGTCTTGTATGATATTGAGGAAATACTGTAAGTGTGGATTCGTTAAAATTCATATAACTCGAACTAAGCCCGAATTGTCGCGAGAAAAATTATCACCGATTGGGGCACGCGCGTTCCGAGGCAGGAGCACCAAACACTGACACTTTTTATTTGCAAAAACTGATCTATGGCTTTACAGGACTCGTAACAATCTTCACGAATACATATGTTAGTAAGCTAATATATTAGCTGCGTGATCAGTCACTGCTTCTAACAAAGCGACTTCAGAAGTCCACGTCGTGCGACCGTACATAGCGGGCGCCGTTCCAAGCGGCCACAGTTGGCCGGTAGACCGAGAAGTTCAAATCTCCGTCGTAATTGATAAATAAACGGCACGTGCGGTCGGGTCAACACACTTGGACGTCATGTACCTTGCGTTAGACGTCATGTAACACAAGTGTTAAGCTGGTTCAATCCGCTAGGAAAGGACTTATTACAAGGGATATTTCTCGTTTTTTACCCTCAAATTATACATATGTCTTGCCTGAGGTTAGCGATAGATGCGTTGCTACCCCTGAACACTAAGCTGGAGGCAGGGCCGTCTTAGACTATGTTGGAGTTCTTGGGCACACAAGAATTTGGGGCCCTTTTAGAATGAAAAGAAATCAAATTTTAAATTTTTTTCACTATGATCCACTTTATCAAATTAACTTTTTAATCCAATAAACTAGTCACAAAAATTAAGAAGTATTAAAAAAAACTATATTTTCAACGAGCTGTAACTCCGAAGAAAATTATTGTACAGCAAAAGAAAAAAAAAACAAAACAAACCGACTATATCTAATTTGACGACCAAAAAAAAAACGACAATGTCTAACTTGACGACCAAAAAAATTGTGCCCTTATAGTAAAGACGGTATTGGTTGGAGGTTCTCGGATAAGTACATCTCCCTTAACTCTCCGTTCAGACAAGAACACGGCAGCGCTCTTATTAGCCAGAATCAGGTGCGGCGGTAATACTTCCTGACTTGAACTACAAAGATTTCTACTTTCTACCACCTATGAAAACGTGTAAAGGTACGTGTATTATAACATGATAGTAAAAACAAGTATGCGGTCCATCCATCCATGAACCCTTTGAGACCCACTAGTGACACAAGCTTACCCTAAATAGCGCAATTCCAACGAATCCTGTGCCTTCTGAATTCAACGCATTCCCGCTGTCTTCAGGTCTACTCCTTTTGCCTAAACGTGGTGGCCACGCAGGCGATCCACGATCCACCTCATGACAATGACATTTGATCAGATAGCAGATAAGATCCTAACTAAACTTAGCCACAGATGTGGCCTCTGAGGTCTGAGTTGGATCGCCACGAATAAATATGTTCTGCTTAAAACACAATTCAGACCAGAACACGGCAGTGTTTAACGTTGTCGTTACTAGGTTGAAATAAGTGTGGAGGTGGTGCTTCTGGGGTCAATTGGTCCGTTAAGGTGCTTCTGGAATCAAATGGTCCTTTAAAAAGTATTTTTTTGTATATATGAAATAGCAAACGAGCAAGCAGCTCACCTGACGGTAATTGATTACTGCCGCCCATGGACATTTGTAAGCAACTTCATATAGAACAAGGGTTCTACATAAAGTCTATCACAGATGCGTAGCAACTCCCGAGGACTAAGATGGTCGCCTCATATAAAAGTGAACCGGCAACCACACACTTCCACCGAAACGCAAGAACTGCTTCACGCTAGAAATAGGTGTGATTTGATGTGAAACATCCATAGGTGCTGATAAACCTGATTGTTGGCGTGGCGATGCTTGTCATAATTTATTTTAGCGCCATCTGATATACATTGTCGGAACTATTAAGTATCCAACAAAAATAAGCAGGCTGCGGTGATAGTTCGACTAAGCGCAGGATACTGTTCATAGATGGCGTTATTTTCATTATGCTGTATATTCGTTATGAGCAGTGATAGCCTTATGGTTGAAACTCGGCCTCTCAATCGAGGATCCGGGGTTCGAATCCCAGGCCACTGATTTTTCTGAATTTATGTGGGTATTAGAATTTAATTATCACTTCTTTACGGTGAAGAAGAACATCGTGAGGAAACCTGCACATCTGAGAGATCTCATAAAAAAAGAGTTCTCAAAGGCGTGTGAAGTCTACCAATTCGCACTTGGCCAGCGCAGTGGACTATGGCCTAAAACTCTCTCACTCTGAGAGAAGACCC
>DWNE01004919.1:0-14572 GCA_018249875.1 Cecropterus toxeus | reverse complement strand
TCATGTTTGTGTGTCCATGGCACCCACGACACAGGAGAAAATCCTAGTGTGGGGCTATGAGTGTAGAAAGCGTGTATCATTCAGATGCCTATCTGGCCGGGGATCGAAGCCGGGACCCACTGCGCGTTAGATAGGTATGGTAACCGCTCGGCCACGCGGGTCGTCGCAAAACATGTGGTATAATAGTCGTTTAATATTGGTTACTTACTCCTTTTTCACCCTGTCTTCTTTCGAGGATTATTTTTATTACCAAAAACTTATTATTAACTTATACCACATTTGATTAACCCCACAACTCATACAAAGTAACGCAAACATACACATGCACCCCGCCTTTCCAAAACGTTTGTTAACCCGACAAGTGTCAATTACGTGCGTACAGACGGACGTGCATTCTCGTTGGTGCACGTAGTGATTTGTGGTTGGAATGGCTCAAAATTGCCGGTACCTTCCACACAACTGGTGGTTGGAGCTATTTGAAATTTGATTGAATTGATGGTTTGTTTTGTAAGGCGCTGGGTTAAGGGGCACTTTAAAATGTTGGTATTTCGTTTTGGGCTTTGAAATTTGGGTTTCCCTTCTGGAGGTCTTTTAAAGCAAGATTTATTTAGTTGCTTACAGTGATGTTTTAGCCAATATATTGCTAAAAGTATTCATGCCTGATCAAGCACTATTTGAGGTATCTGAAGACCATAGAAACAAGGATTTTTTTTATAGCAATGAAGTAGCAAACGAGCATGCAGTCCACCTGACGGTAAGTGGTTATGCCGCCTATGGGCATCCGTAAGCAATAAAGTTGCTTACAGATGCCCATAGGCGGCATATGTGATCGACTACAGATAGAACAGGGGTTCTATCTGTAGTCGATCACAGATGCGTTGCTACCCCGAAGATTAAGATGGTCGGCTCATATATAAGTGAGCCGGCAATCACACCCTTCTATGATGCAAGAACTGCTTCAAGCTAGACAAAGGTGTGGTGGTGGTGGTACATCCCCGGACGAACTACATTGGTTCTACCACCTAGTAAGTACTCTCGTTTTCTCAAGGGTATATCTGAATTCGGCTTTGTGTTAATTAAGATTACGAGTACATGAATAATAACTGTCAGTTGTGAATAAATCCTGGTTCAAATGCTGTGGTATTGCCGTCAAATTAATTTAGCCATATGTTAGCAGTGTCAAGTGTTACGGTGTTTATATTCGAAGGCTGTGGTACACAACTACGAGTTCGAACTTCCTTAGTAGCAAAAGATCTGTGATCGACTTCAGGTGAGACTACAATTCTATTTGAGAATTTGAGACGTCCGAAGATGACTGTTACTTACTATCAAGTGAACTGCGTTCTTCTTTATAATTGAATTAAAAAAAAACCGTTTTGTGTTATAAGTCACTTGTATTTACGCGGCTCCGCTCTTTTGGCTACCTATCATGTTTTACACGGTGTAAGTAGCCTATGTGTAAATGGAGATCATGAACTATATCAATAATAATATACACATAATTTCATTGAAATCCGATCAGTAGTTTTCAGGTGGAAGAGTAGCAAATACAATCCATCATAAACTTTCGCTTTTATAACACTTGTAAGATTACAGTTTTAATGTATGTAGTAACATTATTAATGTACGATATGCAACGGATAATTTTCGAAATTCCATGAAAAATGGTATCGTATTCATTTCAATTATGGGTCCAAGCGAACAATTCTGTATGAAATATCAGACATAATAGGCCGTAATCATCTTACCGAGAATGAAGATTTCACTCACTTATTGAAAAATGTTGGGATTGTTTGCAGAAATTCTGTTAAAGTTACTTACGAGGCGCTTGGAGCAATTGGTGATACGCGCGTTAATTTGTAAAGATTGTATGTGAATAATGGTGAAGTACGCGTAGTCAGGAATACACTAGCGTTGCCCTGCGGCTTTGTTCGCCTTTAAAATTGCAGCATAACACGGATAATGTATCTGTTGATAAATGAAGGAAGAAATATGTACTATTTCATATCAGGTTGTAGTAGCAAATAATCATGCAATCTATGTGATGATAAGTGGTGACTTCTTAAGCATCGTAAGTCACTCATAGACATCTTAAGCATAGTAAGCAACTTCATACAGAACAGGAGTTCTATATGAAGTCATTTACAGATACATTGCTACTACCGGGGACCTATGTAGTTGCCTCATATATAAGTGAGGCGGCAACCGCAACTTCCTCTTGAAACACAAGATCTGTTTCACGCTAGAAATAGGCATGGCGACGGTACCGCCCCGGTTGAACTACACTGATTCTACCTTTAAGCTTGCTACGTCAATTTTATAAAAAAAGATAGAACATTGATAATTCAAGTGGATTGCTACGATAATGCCCGTAATAGAGCCCCTCTTCCCGGTGACCTAAATAGGATAATTTCTAATTGCGTGACGAAATTGGTCATATCCCGACAGCAGAGGCGTAGATTACCCTTAGCACATGATTATAGCATTTCGTAATAGGCTTATATTAAGCTACAAATCCAGGTCAACGTAAAACTGTGCAACAAAATGAATTTGGAGTCTATTATTAAAGTTCTTGGGGGTTTTAATTTGTGACCTTTTTGTTTTTTAGGCAAGAATATAATCCATTTCATTATGTTCTACAATACCTCCACAATTCGGTTTACGCGCTCATTTTTACCACGGTCGTATAAGATGTGGAATAAACTTCCTTCTTAGGTATTGCCGGAGCGCTATGACATTTGACTCTTCAAAAGAGGTGCGAAACGACCTCCTCTTCAAAGCGGGTGGTAGCCCGTTTGCCTTATCCTTAGGCTTTAGTATAAAAAAAATTCTCCAACGTCTTTTCACTTAATAACTTGCTAATAAAAAATAATATTTATGTAGTTTGTTACACGGAAGTCACCCTAATATTACCTAAACAGTCATATTTATGCGACCACTATGCAAGTATCAGGCAAGTTGAAGCTAACCTGATAAGTAGGTTTTGCGATATTTATCATAATTCTGCTAATATTATTTTATTATAATTATTCGTATAATACCAGTGACCTAAAATCATTCAATTAGATTATTTTTATCTATTTAAAACGAAATAATTATGAATAATTAATGAAGTAAAAGCATATGACAAGCACTATGGGAACTTTCACCTTTAACAAGTTGAAAGTCCAGTTAAGTGCCTGCTTAATATCTGCGTTTTATCATACTACCATGTTAACTACTTGGAACTACATAAATTTATATTATTAATTTGTAAACACCTATTAAAATATGCACGGTGCTTACGTGTATGAAGTTATAGGGAGGTTCCCAACCTTGTTTAAATTTTTCAATTTTAGGAAAATTTAAAATTATTAACTGCCCGATTTTGATTGTATTTGTCCGACTGCGTCAAAAGGTGGGTAATGTCTTTCGAGCGTATGTTGCCGTATGTATGTATGTGTGTATGATTGTTTTGTATGTATGTCTATATCTTTGGCATGCGTTACAGCCTAAACGGTTTGACGGATTGTGACGTATGATAAATTATTAGAATCGTCTCAGTTTGCGTAGTGCGATAGGCAATATAATTTTTAAAAATGGCGCCTGGATATAGAGGAAAAAGTCTGGGGAGAGATATTTTTTTTACTTTTAACACAATATGGGCATCAAATGAAAGTAATTAATAGTATAATAATTATACCAATCTAAATATATATCATATATATATATTTGAATACTTGTACTTGACCATTTTAACAAAGACTCATATAAGCGTCAAATGAAATATGTATCATTATGAACACAAATTTCTTTTTAAGCAGTCGTGTTTTTTGTTTTAATATTTTAACGTTGTACTAGTTTAATGAGATTGTTAAATTGAATTTTCGTGATCGGTGGATTCCCCCTCGAAAACACAAAAAGGTGGATGTTTGTTACTCACGTAAAAACTACTGATTGGATAGGGATGAAATTAATCACGCAGATAGTTTATGACTTGGATTAACATACAGGATACTCTATAGCAGTGTTTCCCAACCTTTTTAGGCCATGTTGCACCTTAACATTTAAATTTTTTTATGCCTCTCATGCTCGAAGAACATTAGTTTTTACATTACGACCCAAATCGACAGTGTTAAAGTCGCGTAAAAAAAATCCAGCCCCCTACTATCAAATTGCCCTACTGTGGGGAACAGGCCCCACGTTGGGAAACACTGGTCTATAGTATCGACTCTATGGTAATGCTAATGTAAGCGGGCGAACCCGCGTGATAAATCTAGTAAAATTTAAACATAAAACGAAATTAACGTTTTTGAGTATAAACACTTTATGTTACTAAAGGCATTTTTTTAACTTTGATATTCTTTACATATTTTTGCTTAAAGTAACTTAATAATTTCAATAAAAATAACGCATAACAAAAAAATGCATTTTAACAACAACATGGCATAAAATAAATCGATTAACACTTAACTATTGTAAAATTATTTTGTATTAACCCGGAATCGAATTAAGAACGGAGCTAAAACGATAATATCGGAGCCACAACGCCAATCACTCTGCAGCAGGTTTTGCATATTAACGCTAACAACTTCACACCTAATAAGGACCAATAAACTGAGTTTGAAGCCGCTTGAGATAATGTACCGCTTCCCGTATCGTCATATTAAGGCAATAAGGAGATCCAGGTTTATTAGAAAATAGCTATATTTATCACTTTTCTATATTAAGAAAAATGTATGAGTAACATGCATGTAGCATAGCAGATCTTTATTTATAATTAAGCCCTTGAAGCTACATTTGTTTGTGTTTAACTATATACTGTCTTGTTTACAACTGAATACTAGGTTTTGCCTCTGATTTAGTTTGTAATATCGTTCATCTATTACCATTTTCAGGTCTACTGTTACACATAGGGTAAGATAGTTCAGGTCTCCTCTAATTGGTCTTATAATTCAATTCATTACCAAAAAATCATAATAAAAACAAAATCGACGTGCTTGGCAGGCGTGTCACTAACAAGCATGCACTGAGATAGGTGTGGATGATGCACAGGATGACTGTCTTCTTGATTTTGACCCTTAGTCAACTTTTGTGACATACACAGAAACTGAGGGAGTGGCGTTACTCGAGACCTATATCCGGACATCATATGTCCTAATAACGTTGGTAATTAAGAATTGTATGTAAAGCAAATCCTAAAAATGAACAGGTGAATTCCAAATTCTATTAAATTGATCTTGGTGTAATATTTAGGAATGAAAAATAACAATAAAACTAATAAAGCATGTCATGATATTTCGGTAAAAACAACCACTATTATTGCAATAGCATGGATTATTGGAGCAGGTACCTGGACAGTAGATGTTGGTACGACGTCAGAACTTCTTCAATATCTTCCTTCTTTTGTCCAAAGGGATTGTATAATATTATATGTCGGTATTTTGCGGAACAGGTTCTGAAGACTGGAGTATGGCTGACTTACCTGAAACAACAAAACGAATATTAAACAACAGGCAGACGGAAAAATAAATAACTTTACACATAGCTAAAAATAACCGACCGCACGAACGAATCGCAGGACCATAATTTTGATTTAAACGACATTTTATCAAACGAGCTTAATGATAATAATTCTAATCGGTAAGAAATGCTGTATAAGGCCCCACTAGGTCCAATTTATGTTCGTTGTAAATCATCTTCAGAAAATAAACAGGCAGACATGGGAATTCTTTGATGCTATTTTTGGGATCGTCAAATTTGGTCATATTGGTTCCTTTAATGCTTGTACATTCATTTGGTTATGTCTTTGGTTATTTAGAGAATTAACCTTCGTGTATGTGAATCTTTTGATGCAAATAAAACGTGTGGAGTAGTTTTAGAATGTTTTAAATTATATCATGCGAAGAAAGATGTAGAAAAAAGCGAAGAAAAAAATTGTAGACAGAAAATAAGCTAAGGAGTGAGAAACAAGCGACCAAAACTACGAGAAATCAAAATGTAGAGAAGAAAAAGTTGATTGCTAGTAAAAGAAAAGCAAGATGACAGGAGGTACAAAAAAAGAAACAGAAGGGAGGTGTGAGGGTGTGAGAAAGTAAGATAAAAATGATGGAACGCCATAATTCATGCCGGGAACAATATAGAGGACGATATATTGAACGAAGCAAGTCTATGCGAAAAGAAAGTGATAAAAATAAGCAAAGAACAAATCCACGAAAGAAGTTACTAAGTTGTAAGTGAAGTCAAAAGAACCAACGAGTTTCTAGTTACGATTTTAACAACTTCGAAGTAACTCGTGCTCGCTTGCCTTGATGGCATCGTGACGAGGAATGGTGTTAATCTGCAGTGTTTGCTCGTGTGCAAGTGTTGACCTGATTTGGAGAAGCGCTCGACACTGTGATCTCGATGCTCGAACACTAAGTGAATGTGAGCGCTTAGGGATTACGTGTCTGCTGGTTAGTGACTAGGTAACAAAGTATTGTTTCTTTGTTTGAATTGTTCGCGAACGTATGCACTATGTCTGCATAAGAATTTTGTTTATACAATAAATATTGGCAGCATTTGGTATGCTAGTAAGTATTCGTAACTAGTATTAAAGTGTGTATTAAACACTCGCTAGGATACATTTTTAGTAAATTTGAACGCCAGAAAACTAACTAATATAAAACATTTATGATAAATCAAGATTAGTTATTGGTTAAGGAGAAAAATCCGCAAAGACTAAAAAGGAAAAAGAATTATTAAATAATCCTGAAAATTTCTGGTGATAAGTCTCCAGATATGGTAATTTCCAGAATAGTTCTAATCCAATCAGCTTTGTCTTTTGAGTCTAAAATTTCTTGTTATCTTCTTAACGTAATAGTTCCAATTGGTGATAGAGCTACCTCATTGTGTGGAACGTGGTCTCTAGAGGACCTCTTCAATTGGCTAGAACAGTGTCAATTACGTTTTAATACTGGATATTACTATAGAGATGGATAATACCTCAAGTACTGTGATACTGAACATGAATATACAGATGCAAAAATAAAATTAAAATAAAGCTTTTATACTCATAGTCCCACATTAAGATTTTCTTCTGTCTTGTAAGTGCTATGGACAAATACGTTTATACAAATACCCAGACCCAGAAGTCAAAATTAATTATTCAGATACCTGTCTGGCCGGGACCGAACCCGGAGCTAATAGTGAGTCAAACTAATGACGTCGTCAAAATACTCCAGACAAGTATATTACACTAATATAATAATTTGTAACAACAGATCGAATGGACGATCACGTCTCATTTGCCGTTAACCGGTTGTCCAAACATTGGGTCCGTAATGGAAACTCCTCACCTGGACAAATAGGACTCTAGGAACGGTGTACAATAGTAAATATTAGACAATACATTGACGCATGTTTTGGTCGGACTCTCTTAAAAATGTAACTTATCCTTGAAATGCTTTAAGGTTAATGTTAGATAGTCTGTAATCCTTGTTAAAATGTAGCGAAAGAAATGTTGCATTTTATGCTATAGATACCCCATCTGTAATATCTGTACCTATATTAAATGGTTATAAACCAAAGTAGCATTTTTTTCTAAATGCCCATTATTCTGATAAAAAGAAACTTGTGATATGAGTTTTTGATATAAGTTACTTGAAAGAAAATTACTGTTTCTCGGTCTTGCAGAACCAAAAATCATAAATCACCCCCTATGGAACATTCACCGCCCTTCTGTATGCATCCAGTACACACAAAGAGGCTTTATTGCTCACTTTATTATAACTTAGAACATAATACTGTCTTAAGTGATAATAAAGTTAGAATAAAATGGTTTCTATTTTATGCCATTGTTATACTTATGTCACAATAAAATATAACAGCAAGAAACAAAAAGCCAGTTAGTAAAATAGAGCGTATAAATAAGTAATATTATGTTTTATGTAAGGTTAAATATTGGTGACACAAAAAAAGAACAAACAATGCATTCACTTTACAAATTTCAATAACAAATCCGTATTTCACAAATATTTTTGCCTTTATTTTGTTATTTATCTGCCGTTTAAAATAATTTGCTTTTTACAGAACACATTTTCAAGGTAATAAAAACAAGAAAATGGAACGATAATAACATGATTTTGAACAATTTACGAGAGCATTGTTATTGACATCAAGTAGCCGTGTTTTTATGTAACTTTTATAAAATTCTGTGTACATTGAACAAAGTTTTGAATAACAATTTTGTGTATTTTTCAAGGACTACATGTAGTGCTATTAACCTAAAAATGGAAATATATGATTGTAGTTTCATGTTAACAGTAAAAATATTCATGTTAATTAATGATATAAGATTATTAAAAAGTATTATTAATGAAGTGAGCCCATTAATTCCGAAAATTGGGTAAATATAAAATTGTTAGTGACAACGACATCACTGTTAAGTACATTTTTGTTTATTACTTTCTTGTGTTAGTTGTGAATTTTGACAGGTGTGAAAAGGTAGGTTCATGTCGAATTCTTCTTGTAGTATTGAACAAGAACCGAATGAAAGATAACTGACCAGAATTTAATTATCGAATCCGCTGCCTGTTTTCAGAGGCTACTTAAATTGACCTTTAGGAATCAGGGGCTAAGAGTGGGAACGATGTGGACCGAACCGCTCGACCAGCTCGGGAAGGACGACGGTATGTGTAGCTGCATACCATCATAAGGGTGACCTTCGGGTGATGATCAGAAGAGCATAACTGGTCACCCGTGCAATGCGTTACAGGCGACGCGCTCAGCGGACTCTAGTTGCGTTCCGTTAGAGATCCCAAAGTTTGTAACGTAGCGCCGACGAAGGCCACCGAAGGAGTTCTAGTGTTGTAATTTTACCGCATAACCCGGTGTCTCTTCCAAGGCAGTATGGTATCTTTTAAAGATTATCACCCTTAACACTTCAAAAAAAATAGGGGCAAGTATTCCGAGTACTCCGAAAGCATTCCAGTGGAGATCCCGAAGTTCTCGAAAGACTAGAGGATCTTTCAGGAGTAAAATCACAACGCAAACTTATAACATACATTGAGAGAAAAATGGTCGAGGGTCAACTGCACGAGTATTCCGCTCAATAATTTAACGCCCACGGTGTAGTGGCGCCCCAACTACTGGTTTGCACAACACGAAAGCACACAATTACAAGTCAATGACACTTTTTAATTTTTTTATCTGGGTTTTTAGGTCGTTCTTGTTGCGTTTATTTGTATGTGTGTTTAAGTTGTAATGTAAATTATTTTAGGATAACTTTATTATTAAGAAATTAGGTTCAAAACGTCGGAAGGAACAAATATTCGTTTTTATATTACAGAAGTAGCAAACAAATCCAGAAGAATCTCTACATTGGTGGCGATTAAATAAAGCTTATAGAAGCAAAGGAGCATGCAGTCCATCTGATGGTATAACAACTGCCGTCCATGGCCATCTATAATCAACCCCAGATGAGTATAGTCCTTACTAAATTCAGCTATATATATATATTTGCTTTACAGCTTATAACGATATTTATGTTGATAATCATATATTATGTTGATAATATATTCAACTTAACGGTTTATATGAGTTTTCGCCGAAATCATCAAGTAATTTATGTATACCCATATCGTTATGATAATAAAAGGTCATCCCTCCCCTCCCTATTTTCCCCTATTTTCAGGCGCCAATTTTGAAAATAGCTTTTGTCAGTCTCCAAATTGTGACGATTTTAAAGATATATCATATGTCAACATCCGACAAGCGGTTTGGTCTGTAGCGAGTGCCAAAGAAATGGACATAAGAACATATATACGCACGAAAATTATTAATCTCCTTCTGACGCAGTCGGCTAAAAAATCTCAGAATGATAATCTATAGTACACACAAGTTGCAAAAGAACATGGAGTCTTACTATTCTACCATAAAACAGTAAGTGATAGAAAGTTTATAAATTGATATTTTAACGATAAGTGTAAGGTACTAGTAGTTTATGATGTACCGTTTTGTAACGAAGTGCGAATTGTATACTTAAAGTGCAACACAGAAATAATTGATAATAAAATGTGTTTAAATGTTAATGCGAAAATAGACACGACGGAGATTTAATACTTAAATACGTGTGTGAGATTAATCGTTATACAAAACGTGCTGTTGTTTCTCGAAACATTTAGTAACAACAAACACCTAACGTCTTTAAAAATATAGAACTAAAAATCCGATTGCTTAAAACAAAATTTATGTTCATAATGATATATATTTAATTTGACGTTTATATGAGTTAAGGTATCTATATAGGTAAGTAAGGTGCTCACGAACATTGTCCATCGTAAAGGAGGAGAATTTATCTTCCTTCGACGACTTTCTTCTCCCGCACCGCGGATTTATATGTGTATTAAAATGGTCTATTTACGTGCTGTCATTTGATACCTATGTTGTCGTAGCGTAAAAAAGTCTTCCATTCTCCCCCTTTATCTTTATTTACATTCACCATTTTTTAAAATTATGTACACTATATTTCTTTCACAAATTGAGACGATTCTAATGATATGTCATACATCACAATCTGTCAAGCAGTTTCGGCTGTAGCGTGCCAAAGAAATGGACATACATACAAAGAAACATACATACATATGCGCGAAAAACATTACCCTTCACCTGGAAAAATCCGATAAATACAATTGAATGTAAACAGACCAGCTACCCGAACAGACTTTGTTCTCTCTGTCTGGTAAAGGTGTTATTGTAGGTATTTTTCCGTTTTAAAGTCCATACAATCGTATATTCTACATTTTCGCGCGCAGATCGATTTAACGCTTTCATAAACGCTTTCTACACCCACAGTTCCACAGTTGGATTTTCTCGTGTGTCGTGGGTGCTATGGACACACAAAGACGAATACACAAATACCCCGACCCAGATCAGAAATCTAAACTTATTCACATTCACATTTCTGTCTGGATTCTGTCCGGGGATCGAACCCGGGACCCACTGCGTGTCAGACCGTTATGGTGACCGTTCCGCCACGCGTGTCTTCAATATTAATTGTTTGTAAGATTAGAGAGCCCATCCAATTTAAAACGGTCTAAAAATGAACATAACAGACGAATAAATTTTGAAACCAAATTAAAAATACGTTAATAGGAAAATACGATCGGAATCGTAAAGACTGGAACCCATATATTGTAGAGCGCACTCTACAATCACTATCAAACGGTCTAGCCTGGGGCGGACCACCGGAACTCTTGTTATATCAACCTGTTTGTTTTTATTTATCTTCGACATTTGCGAATTTGTATATGAACAAGTTTCTAAACTTCGTGATTAAATTTTTTAATGATTTTTGCCTGCGGAGGAATTGGTTAATTAAAACAACGGGCATTATTAGGATGTATACAAATAAACAAAATTGAAATGTATATCCGACTAAGTTATTTGCGTGGTTCTGTTCACTTCGATCATATTTACTACGGTAATGAGTATTTTATGTGTTAATCTAGATCAAAATTATATGTGTGCCAAATTTTAGCGATATCCGACAATATTTTCTCCGTAAGTATAGAAATCCGACAACATTTTCTCCGTAAGTAACGAAATTCGACACTATTTTCTCCGTGAGTAAGAACGTAGTAATTGTAATGTACGAATTGTAAAAATAAATTCTGAGAATAAATACCTGAGATCTATAACCATAAAATTAAAGAAAGAAAACAGAAAATTCTAGTTGAACAAAATTTAATAGCCAAAACTCGTCAAACCTAATCAAGTCTGAAAGGCTGGTGAAAGCTCAACTTATAATACTGACTTAATCAAATAGCTATTAAGCCGAGAAACGTCAATAAGCATGACTCGATGCATTCTGTCAATAATTTGCGATTCCGTACCAACTAATTATAATAACAAAAAATTTTTTTTCATAAGTGAACGCAATCCGTTATTGGTCGAGGTTTTCTTTGACCTTATTTTTTGTGATTGGCAAAAAATTGTAATATTATCTTAATTACCTATATATTACATTTAGTATTGCAATTACATGTATATTGAGAATGGTGAAATAGTATTTGAAATTGTATTAAATTTTTTTTTGCTTTTGGGTAATTAATTTTCATTAAATATTTTAGGGCAAAAATAGTTTAGAGGTTTGAGAAGAAGTAATAATAGAAATATCTAAAATTTTTGTTTTGTCTGTATTTTTGGGAATTGAACCGAATTAAATCAAAATTGTTGAATAAAATTAAAAGGTTTTAAAAATATTAACAATCCAATTTTGAGCCATTAAAAAAATCATTTAATCTATCAAAAAATGTATCTATGATAATTTAAAAACTAATCTATCAAAAATGATTACAATTTAATTTATACGACACTAATTGTAAATGTGCGAAAATCCATAGGGTACAGACTTTAATTTTTACAAGGAAACCAAACTTCCTTTTTTATAAGGTAGTTTAATTTAAAGTAAATATAGATTATTGTTACAAGTAAATACCTCTACATTTTATAACCTCGATTTCATATATCTTTAATATTTTCTCATCCTAACGGTTCCAATAATGACTATATAAACTCACTCAAACGAACAGACAGACAAGGTAACAAAAAGGTAAAAAAAACATTAACTTTTTTTCTTAAAAACGTTAAAAACCACCTTTTAAGTTAGACGAAGTAGCTAAGGCGTATATACAAGCCGATTTTTGAAAGTATAAACAGACACTTCGATTACCGTTTATATAGATATACAGACAGAGACACTTAAGTGATGCGCGATCACGACAGCCGTAACAAACCAACAAAGGCTATTCTATATAGATGCCCACTTTCACCATTGTATCTGCAAAGGGCAGCCATTACTGCTGGCTGTCAAAATATTGAAGCATCATTGTTTAATGTGATGTGATAGGGTTATCATGTTAAAATGGAGTGTAAAGGGATTGGATGATGTAATGCGATGGATAATGGCACTATTATAGCACCAGGTGGTAGAAAAAGTGTAGTTCGAATGGGGAGGTACCGACACACCTATTTCTAGCGTGAAGCAGTTCTTGCGTTTCAGTGGAAGGATGTGGTTTCCGGCTCGCTCATATATGAGGAGACCATCTTAGCTCTCGAGAGCTAAGATGGTCTCCGAGTACCAAAAGCATTTGTTATCGACTTTAAATGGAACCCCGTTGTTGTATTTACATGTCCATGGGCGGTAGTAACCAGTTACCATCAGGTGGACTACATGCTCGTTTGCTACTTCAGTCTGATAGAAAAAAAAAAAAACTTCAATCTATCAATCAGTTTTGAAGTCTAGTGCTAGATGTTGACCTCCACTAATAAGGATTGCTAATGTCACAGTAAGGTTAGAGTTAGCAGGTGGCAGGAAACGTGTAGTTCCAAGACTGAACAACGGAAGAATTGCTTAACGTTGGAAATAGGAGTGGCGGTGGTACCTTCCCATTCGAACTACGTTAGTTTTACCTTTAATCTGTAAAGCAGAGGGTTCCATGCCCTAGAATCCCAAGCGCACACCACTGAATTTTTATATAACACCATTTTGCGTCCATACAGCCTGTTCGGGGCCACGGCTTAAAATGGGGCTCGCTTAATTGGTGCCACTCTAATTGATTTCTGATGTGCATGTTTGAAATTATATAAGCGGTCTATAGCCTAAACCTCTCGACCCTGAGACTAAACCCATTCCCAAAGAACTAGTCATCAATAAACTCTTAACCTATTAACTTTTCGACTTCCCGCTATCTTTTCTAATTGATACACAATTTACATTTAAATTCAAATTGTAAACAAAACTTGTACGCCCAGCCTTATCCAATTACGTGAAGTGATTAAACTTAAGTTATAAAATACGAAAGCTATATTCGTTTTCGGTTCTATCCATTAAACTATTGATTTACTGCTAAGGTCCGAAACGTTTAAACACGAATAAGTTAATAAAATAGGAAAACATCCATTATGTTTTGGTATTTTGTTCTTCACTTTAAGTGGTTAGAGAGTTGTGAGAGCGGCTTGAACAATATTTTTGTATTTAATAAAGGTAAAATAATTTACTTAATCTAAAGTGAATGCTCATCTAGATGAACGTCCAACGTGCGTTATGGAGTTTCATGGAAAATAGTGTAAATATGGAAAAAAGTGAAAAACAGAAAAAGAAAGAAAGAGCGGACAAAAAATACGAAACAGCCTGAATCAAAGACTTACAACAACATGCCCTAAGACAATTGCTCTACCCTAGAAATAGTGCTAGTGGTACCCCCCTGGTCGAAGCACACTCTTCCACACCTTTGAATAAAATATCACCTTTAATCTAAATTATAAGTACAATGTCTAATTAAAGTTGCAAAGAAAGGGGAAGGCAGTAGTAAAGCTGCATCTTCACTTTTCTTACGAAAAATATCTGTATACATAATATAATATCGCATCTGATGTGGGAACATTTAACTTACAGTTATTAAAGGGCTGTAAAATGTATGATTGTCATTTTCTAAGACGAAATTGTCACTTTTTTGGAGTTTACTCCTTAAACACGAAATTGACACTTTTTTTGGAGTTTACTCCTTAAGAATCGGTTTTTTGATATAAGGCGCCCGGTATGAGAAAAATA
>DWNE01004918.1:0-14575 GCA_018249875.1 Cecropterus toxeus | reverse complement strand
TAATGTTAGATATTGAGAGCAAATTTCTCCGCCTACAAACTGCGCTCGTAGTTTGGCGGATTATATGATTATGTATTGTGTGTTACTATGAGTCAATTAAATAAATTAAAAAAATATATATATTCACATTTCTGTCTGTTCAGGGATCGAACCCGGGACACACTACGTGTCAGACGGGTATGGTGACCGCTCCGCCATGCGGGTCGTCGATGAATAATAATATTTCGCATACCGTCAAGCCTATCGGGCTGTAGCGCAAGCCAATGAAATGGATATACATACAAACATACATACGCTCGACGAAAATTACCCTGTTTCTGCCGGTGTCAGATAAAAAAAAGCGAAGTGAAATATATGACATCCATTTAAGACCTGGGTAGTCCTACGAGTATTTAGTACTTCCACGGTTTCGCATGGTAACACTATTAGTCTCGTGAGCGTGCATTAATATCCATTACTTCGGAATAGAACATTCGAATATCTTCTAGAATCTATACCGTACAGTTCGAACGCCTGATGTAACCGTGGGTCTCTAGTTAGCAAAGTTTCAATCGAATGCGGTACGTAAGTTTTAATGCTGTTTCAATGCACAATTTAAAAGTTTCATTGAATTTCTATTCATTAATGTAAATATGCGGTTTTCAACATTTTTTACCCGACTGCGCCAGAGGGAGGGTAATGTTTTTTAAGCGTATGTATGTATGTTGGTTTGTATGTATGTCCATTTCTTTGGCACGCGCTACAGCTTAATCGGCTTGACGGATAGTGACATATCAAGGGAATCGTCTCAGTTTGCATATTGACATATATTTTTTTTTTAAATAACGCCTGGTAATAGAGGAAAAAGGGGGGAAGGGACGATTTTTTTTTACTTTTATGCCAATATGGGTAGTAAATTAAAGTTAGTAAATAGATAGACCATATGAAAACAAAATATACGTGAAGAATAGATAACCTCTCTTCCTTTGGGAGTTCATAAGTGTACAAGTCGGAAAAAATATCCGCTTTCTACACTCATGCTTAAATCCGACTGCAAATTACAGTTTACATTCGGGATTTTATTATATGTTTTGCAAAACTTTTTGTTGGATTTTTTTTTTAAATATATATCAATAAAATTATGGAATACGTATTTTAATTGTATGCTATTTTAAGCGTATTCCATCATCATTGAACATGATAATATGAGAAGAGTTTGTGTGAATTCCAATCTTGTCTGATGTGCCCTAAATCTAAATGTAATCTAAACCAACAGATTTTCTTGAGCCGTTCCTTCGTAGTAAAAATGTTTCGCGAAACGGCGAACGCTAAAGCTAAAACTGTATAAGTGATTGTATCGTAAAGTACTTTGAAATAATATTAGATTGCTACAAAAACTAACAATTCCGCACGATTCCATTAGCCGATTTCTTTTTCCTTTATCACCAGAGTTTTGTTGAGAGAGACAATATTTTTGATACGATTACTATAGCTATATCGCTGACCTCATTTCACCCATTTTATGGCCTACATACAAATTAACGGAAGATATAGGTTTGTGGTAAAATCAAATCACATTTCTAAAGTAGAACTTCTTTAGAATCGTTTCAAATCGTATATTTGAAACGCGATTTAAAATGCATAACGAAAGCAGTTGTCGGTGCTACAACTAGAGGGCGCTGAACTTCTTTCTGAATCACGGTAACGACTTTACTTCGTAGCTTGTGTAAAAGCTCAAATTTGGTATATGCTAAATATTTATTATAAGTTCCACTTCGGCTGTGTTAGAATTGCGCACACATTTATGTAGTTTCAACAACTTTCTCTTTAGAGGTTGCTTCTGGATTGATGGAGGAAGATATGGGTCCGTAATCAAACCAGACGTTGTTAAACCGTTTCGCAGTTTGTCTCCAATAGGCTTTTACGGCTTTTACTATTTGATTACAATCGATACTGACGGCTTAATACGCCGTCTGAAGTATTACGCGCACGTACTTTCACTAGTGGTCATCCATCCAACTTACGACCGTGTTGAATGTTGTTTGACTTTATCGGATTGGTAAGACCTATATTTGTATAGATATTACAAGCGGGGTGTAGCTGTTTTCCATGGCTTTAATAAACTGTAGCCCAGTGTAAATTTGTATTGGTATATCCATTACCTAGTACCAATACAAAATACTGGAGGAACCTGATTGAAGTTTACTCAAACATACTTTATTATTGATGGCCAAATTTTAAACAAACATTGAAGGTTTTTACTATCTAACTTCGTTGGAAAAAAAATCTCTATAATAGCCAAAGGTTTAGTTTATTTTTATATTCAACATCGGGAATTCAGTAAAAAGAAACCACTTCAACGTTTGCAAATGTTTGCTCATAACTGAAAAAGTAGATTAAAAAATATAGAAGAGTTTTTCGTATTTCAATTAGTATTGAAACGGAATCTCGTATTAATTCCCGGAAAGTCGTATTAGTTCCGTACATACAGCTCTTGCATCATAGAAAGCAACTAAAAAACAAAAGCCTAAAAATTCGCCACGTTCTATGTTGTTTTAAGAATATTTGAATATACCTACTCGTAAAATAACCAACATACATCAAAAAATGCAATATTTGTGACTGATATTTTTTGAAACCAAATATTTACGGTTTTTAGAATTTTCATATTTTTAATGAATAGAATGAAAATTTGACGGCGTATGTTTTGAATTGTACGTACAACTATACGTAATATTTCTGGATGTTGAAATACTTTTGTAGAAACTTGTTTATTGTTAATGTGAAATGTGAAGTAAAACCTATGAACTAAGATAACTTAGGTTTATTAACCCATTATTATTTCACACATTGGTTTGGCTCAAAATTATAAACTTTTTTGAAGTGAATCTTTTTTTCGCCTATAGATGCGCAGGTAAAACTAATTATTATTGGCGTGGCGATGGTTGCCTTTATTGATTTTAGCGCTATCTGTAATACATTTTTGGAACTATT
Source organism: Cecropterus toxeus (assembly GCA_018249875.1). Classification (NCBI taxonomy): domain Eukaryota; kingdom Metazoa; phylum Arthropoda; class Insecta; order Lepidoptera; family Hesperiidae; genus Cecropterus; species Cecropterus toxeus. The sequence continues at coordinate 11,602 of DWNE01004918.1, read as the reverse complement.
AAGTATCGAAACTGATCGGGCTACGGCGTTAGTTCGACTTAGAGCGGGGTACTGTTCGTGGATGTCGTTATATTCATTAGGGTGTATATTTAGTCCTTGTCGCAATTTCGTCTTTTACGCATATTGCTTGCATGAAAACGATGTTTCACATCTAGCAGGCATCTCGTGAATGCAATTTTATATAATATTGAAGCAGCTTTAGTGCACAAATCGTAGATGCGATTAATTACGTGTAAGTTTCAAGGTAGGGCAGGACCGTAGAAAGGAAAGACGCGTTCGTATCAAAGTCCTTTACTCGACTTTACTAAAAAAGGGCTTCCCGCTGTTGTCATAACCAAACACCTCTTAGTCTATAAGTTGTCATAAACAATTACAAAGAAGAACAATTAATCATATAAAATATATTATCTAAATACAATAGTAATTACACTAAAATATAAAAATAAAGTAAACACTAGTAAAATGGACATTAAAATGATTAATAAATAACATAAAATAATAAATCATAGAGTGATGGTCTATGGGAACCGCCACACAGCAAATGAGCATGCAGTCCATCTTATGGTAAGCGACTGCGGCCGGCCATGGACATCTGTAATCAACAACAGTTAGACAGTAAGATCAGAGTCATACCTGAGGTTGGCCACAGATGCTATGCTACTACTGAGGACTAATTAGGAAAGGCTAGGGCAAGTGTGTCTCCCTTACTACACCCATTAAATCAAAATACCCCAGCACGTAACACAGAACTGTTATTAGACAGAAGTAGGCCATGAAGGTTTCCGCGTGGTGATTTGCTTTATTTTCCTAACATGTGATAAATAATTACTAAAGTAATAAGTAATAGGGTACCGTTTTACCCTTTGAGCACGGAACCCTAAAGGTATACGCGCTTACGGTTCTAACTTTTTACATCTATGGGATGTATAGGCATAATAAGTTAATGTTGCGATACTCAAGATGTTTTGCTCTTTCATTATAAACAAGGATATACACGGTGGAGTTAATTATTTCTGATGTAAACAACGTTAAGATTCATGATTAGTATATCCTTCATCCTTTGTTTACAGTCTATTACGAGGATGTTTATCCTTGAGGGAAAAGCGATGAATAATCTAAATACTGCGTCACAGTAATTAGTGCATCGTATTTGAGTTTGCGAGAAACACACATCGTAACTAGGGTTCCCACTTATTCGGCAATAAAAGAACTCTGGCTATAGAAAGTAGAAAAATATTTTTTTTAACAAAAAATAGAAACCGTATTCTACGCCATAAAAAAGCAAAAAATAATATAAATACATGTTGGCATGGTAAATACACAGTATATAATACATAGCTCTGAAATTGGTGCTCAACATATTGCGCTAGATCATGACTACGAATCTATGTATGTATGTTCCACGAATAGATGAGCGCAATGACAAATGCGAGAGGAGTTGGTGAACATAATTATGTGTACAAAAATACATACAGTCGAACATAGACCCACTTCCTTTTCGGAGTCGGTTAAAAACTAAAAGTTTTGAAATAAAGTGCATTTTAGTATTTTCCTTATTTTTGCCCGTGGCAACTATTGAGAAGCGAGAGAAATCAATTCAGCGAAAAAAAGGGGAAATATAAATAATGTTTGGTACCTGTGTCTTTGCAATTGGCGAGCAAAAAGTAAAAAGTCAAATTTGAATATTCTACTACCTTAAATAAAATGGCTATATAAATCTGTAATAAAATGTTTTACGTTACCTACAATACTTAATAGAAAGCACGGGTGGCAACCCTAGCCGTATCGTTAAGATGATTGTGTACGATATACATAATTATGAGTATGTTTACATTACATGTCAGTAGCAGAAGCTATTGACATGTCTTTTTTGTTTTTCTAGTGAAGTACTTATTTTTACTAAGTAAATAACATTAAGTATAATATATGTCCATTAAAAAGAAAATAAAAACGAATGCTAAGTATCTATGCAAGTTGGTTGAATCCGTGTGGTTTATCTGGGAAGGTACCATTGTCATCCGTATTTCAACCGTAAAGCAGTTCATGCATGCATGGTAGCGTGGGGACCGCTATTGAGTCAAATTCGAGGCGATTCTTAGCCCTCACGAGTGGCAACCCACTTATAAATGACTTCAGGTAGAACCATTGATCAATTTGGTATCGATTACAGTAGTATCGTATTTTTGTATAATTGATTATAATTGAAGCAGCAAACAAGCATGCAGTCCACCTGATTGCAAGTGTAAGCAACTTCATATCGATCAGGGGTTCTATTTGAAGTCGATTGCAGATGCGATAATAATTATCATTATTAGCCAACTTCGAAAAGGAGGAGGTTATACGTTCGACTGTATGTATTTTTTTTATGTATGTTCACCGATTTTTCCGCCGTTCCTGAACCGATTTTCAAAATTCTTTTTTTTTTTGTTATTATTATTATTTGTGTTTAGCGGGGACGCTATGTTTCCCTAAGTTTAGGGAAATACAGCGTCTTCTGCTTTGTGTCTCTATGGACCAATCTATGTTCAATGTTTTATATATCTATTTTGTGTTGTGTCTTGAGCTATGATATAAATGTTTTATCAATCTATCAGTCTATCATGCGTTGCCCATCCCGAGAACTGAGATGGTCGTCTCATATATAAGTGAATCCGCGACCACACCCTTCCAACGAACTGTTTCACGCTAGAAATAGTTGTGGCGGTGGTACCTCCCCGGTCGAACTACACTTGTATTTATTGTACTATCACCTATAAATTACTAATAGTTTAATCGTTATCGTCATTTTTACTATAGTTGCTTAGGATTCCCAGTAAATCGCTTATTCGATTTCAAGATTAACGGTACAGATACGTTGATACTAACTTTATCTCAAATGATACACATGATACTAACTTTATCTCAAATGAAGCGAACGAATAAGTTAACCTGGTCCCGAGACCTGAATGGGAAGCAGGTCGATAGTTGAACGTCGAAGGAGAAAACTGCAGTTTCAAGAAATATTTTAGAGTAGCTATTTTACGAACTATAGAAAGTTTAAATGATCGCTATTCACGAGTTAAGAGAGAATCGAGAATAAAATTACGTATATTTTATGTTATACGAGTATTTTGTATATTTAATCGATAACATTTTCTGAGCTCGTATAAGTTACATTGATGTGCTAATGAAAAAAAACTTTCTCAAAAATATCCCATTTTAAATATTTGTTTGTATAAATTTTTAAAAGTAGGCAATGTTCATTATAATATTATTTATATATTTTAATGTTTTGTTTGTAATGAAATATTTCTTTGTACAAATGTACACAGTTTTTCGACATGCGGAGATGTTATTCACGGTAGTACTTCAAGGCCGCTACTACAATTTCAAATAAAATATCTTGATATTTTAATCATCTGACAGTGTATAGTAATTATCGCTAGGTTGAATTATCATATTATGTATATACGTTTTTTAGTGTTCCATGTATCATAGTAATACATATATTGTTGTTTTTGTATTACAACGAAAAGTCGTCAAATGTGCAGTGGAACGAATGTGAGAGTCATTCAAGTACGAAGGCGATTTTGCCATATAAAATATTATAAGGACATAATTGTTAATCGTTATTAAATAAAGTATTTGCGACCCTTTACAAGATAAAGGCCCGGGCCATATAGTCCATACTATGCAAGTTAGTATGAAGTATCTGTCAAAGGATAGAAGTTTGTGGCTTAGTCTCCGAGTGCATAATAAATCTTGTCAGAATGCTCCACTGAAGCTTCTAAGTTAAGATTAAGACTTAAGTCGTTTATATGTACTCCCTTAAATACATATTTAGTCATGGGATATTTTTAGTTAAAGTAATATAATTTTATTTTTTTATAAATAATGAGAAACGAACATACTTCCATTTGATGGGAAATGCTTCTGCGGCTCAAAGTTATGTGTTAAAAATAAATAATAAATAAATAAATAAAATAAATCCGCCCCGGGCGGCACATTTTGAGGGGCACCAAAAACAGATTTGGGGGGCGACAAAAACAGATTTGGCAACCTTATTTTGTCATCAAGTTAGATATTGTCGTTTTTTTTTGGTCGTCAAAATTTGTATAATGTGTGGCGAGTTCAACTTCCGCCCCGGGCGGCGTAAGCCCACGCTACGCCACTGCTTCGAGCTACTTTAACATACCAAAATCGAACACAGCAGCGTCTATAAGCCAAAGATGGCATAACGATTCCGTCGCATTTTGACATCAAATTATTGTAAAGTATTTTATTTATCTATTTATTGGAATACCAACATAAGAAACAATATTTATAATCGCAGATTTAACAGAAGGTAATTGGATATATGCTAATTGTTCTTACACTTATAGGTAATCACATCATTTTCAGGTGATAATAATGTTAAGATAATTTTCTAAAAAAAATCCATATTTCATATTATGGTTTCTACATATTTCTATATGATTGAGCTTTGTCAAGCCTCGGTATAACAGAAAACCATTAAATCTTAACAGCCACAACAATTGCGCAACTTTCTCTGTTCAACTATTCGTCAAAGGAAGTTACTTAGTAATTTGTGTAGTGTTTTGTAGTGAGTTTAACTCATACGGTTTGTTGTTTCATTACTTTGTTAAGTTGGACGTAGGTTTAAACGTCAAGTAACGAAAACCCTCACCTAAATTCTCGACGACAATTTTTTAGGACATACAACTCATTTATAATAGGGGTATTGCCTTTTACACCAAACTTGGTTGTGCGAGCGAGTGCATTTTTCTTGTCATGCCGATCGGAACGCATGTCTACCCACATACGCGAATTGACTAACTCCAGTCACTTCGCAACCCACATGCGTATGATAGGATAAGTATCTACAAAACGATAAGAAGTCCAAGTGCAAGTGGGGCGCATGATAATGAGACACTTGTGTGGGGGTAAGCTCGCGTGACAGGAAAAAGCCCTTAGTCACTTTAATAGATTTAAAACTTAACAGAATGTTTGTAAAAAAATGTTTCCTGAGAGAGTGATGGTGTTGTATTGACATTTATCTATTAACGTATAATTAATTAACTATGTGGAATGTGTTTTCTGCGTTTTAGGTAAAACCACGACAAAATAGTTTAAGTGATATAATAAAGCAGTAGAGTTTGTTTGGTTGAACGTGCTTAACTCAGGAACTACTAGTTCGAATTGAAAAAATATTTTTGTGTTGAATAGTAAATTGATCTTGGAAAGCTTTAGGCTATATACACGCCATGTTTGTTTGTTTTTAATAGAATATTCTCTTATAAACGCGGGTAAAACTGCGTGGCACAGCTAGTTAACTTATATAACGGAAGAAGCAAATGAGCATGATCTCCGTTTGATGATAAAGCGGGTTTGGCGCTAGTGGAGTTGAATACGATGCAATATAACACGTGTATATGTATATTGTCACAGTAAATTTCTTTCTGCCCTAAGGATGACCCCTTGTGAATAAAGTAGCTGGAACATAGCTCTCTAGTTCAAAGGGTCGGTATTTGTTTTTCAAAGTGTATCAAGTATCAATGTAGGCCCAATCCCAAGATTTGTTTATTTATTTTACGGTTTACAAATAGAAATTGGATATTATATTTAAGGTAAAGGTCTGTATTCTATTTTCATTATAATGGCGGTAGCATTATATGTAGAGCTGTTCATGCGTTTCGTTGAAAAGGTATTTGTTGCCGGCTTACTTATTTATGAGGCGACCATCTTAGTCCTCGAGAGTAGCAACGCATCTGTGATCGACTTCAGATAGAACTCCAGTTCTATATGAAATTGCTTAAAGAAGTCCATGGACGGCAGTAACCACTTACCATCAGGTGGGCCGCATGCTCGTTAGCTGCATCATTCTTATTAAAATAAAAAGGTGTGGATACTATTTAACTTAAATATGAGGCTTAGATAAAGAGATAAGCAAAAACTGATCGGCAAAAGTCGGAAAGGCACTTTTAAGAGAAATATATTTACATATTGTTTAAATATCTTCATTAATGAATGTCATCAACTTGACTACCAGAAAAAAAGTTCTATCAAGACTCAATCACAGATACATTGCCACCCCTGAGGACAAATATTATAGCCTCGAGAATCACGGTGCTATTTGCGAAATTTATTTGCAAATTTTTTCAAAATTGCGTGCGCCCTTGAATATTATTACGAAAGCTTTGTATTAACTAAGTGACAAAACAGGGATCGGCACAGCAATTACAAAGCCATTTCACTTAACACTAGCCAGAACAATAAATAGCTATTGGACAATAAACTAACGAACTAATTTAGTATTCCGGGCGTGAACAGACACTGAAACGGCTAATTATCGTCCCCTCCCTGCACACTAATTACCTAATGGATCCATCGGAGCCTCGACAAAGGTTCTTTGTAAGTAAAGGTAATTTAATATAAATACACGGTACAATTCCACACCTATCTTTGCTTTTCAGTTAATGTATTTTTTTTGTAATTGAAGAAAACAAACAACCACGTAGCTTCTGTATATTTACCCGACTGCGTCAGAAGGAGGGTAATGTTTTACGAGCTTTTGCATGAATGTGTGTTTGTTTATATGTATGTCCATTTTTTGTCCTTCTGGCTTGACGGGTCGTGGCGTATATCATATTACGATTGTCTCAGTTTAGAGAGTGACATAAACTATATGATCTTTAAAAATGGCGCCTAAAAATGGGGGGAAAAGGGAAAAGGGGTGACTTTTTCTATCACCATAATATGGGTATTAAATGAAAGCTAGTAAATAGACCATTCCAAAAATGTATATAATACGACACATTTACTTAACTATTTTGATAAAAAAGTCATAAAAAGCCTTAAATTAAATATATCGTCATGAATAAAAAAAACATTTTAAGCAGGTTTTTTGTTTAAATAATTTTTAACCTTTTCACTGATACGTGCTTCACGTTTGATATAGATGTGACAGTGCTACTTCCCCAGTCCAAATGTACAAGTTCCATCACGTTTAAAAACGTCAAGTTTTTTGTCAAGTTGGCACTGAAATGCTGCAATCTACTATATCGGTATAAAATAGAGTTAAAGCCTGAAATTGATCATAGAGGCTTTAAGGCAGACAACTTTGTTACAAGGCAGCGTCTTTAATAACTCGCCTTTAGTTCAAAGCTTTAATATTTTATAGGTAGGAGAGAGTAGTATATTATGGCGTAAGCTAAAACTTACACGGGTGCACGCACGCGTGTCTGAAATGATTATTGTATGAATAGGGCTGGCGGGGCTCCGGTGGCGGATTTTTGCACGCGTGACGGGAAGTGGACCATACGCGGCAGATCAGTATATTAAATTACCGATGTTATTTTGACATTTAATAAATTAAAATCACATAAATTACTGAATATATCGCAAATAACATGCAATAACAATCCATTTAGGTAGTCTAACAAGAACAACTGTACTTGATTGTGGACTAAATTGTACTAGCGCCGCTGCATGAAGTCAATCTCTGTATAAGGTAGGTCATTGTATAAGGAAAGTCTTTACATGAGGTAGGATGCTGCATGAAGTAGGACGCTTCATAAGGTAGATCGCTGTATTAGGAAGATCGCTGCATGAGGCATTTCGCTGCACGAAGTAGGTCGCAGGATGTGATAGGTCGCTACATAAGGTAGGTCGCTGCATGAGGTAGGTCGCTGCAAAAGGTAGGTTACTTCATAAGGTAGATCGTTGTATAAGGAACATCGCTGCATGAGATAGTTCGCTACATAAAGTAGGTCGCTGTATAAGGAAAGTCACTGCATAAGGTAGGTTGCTGCATGAGACGGTTGCCAAATGCGGTAGTTGCCAGTGGTCCCGACCCGTCTCGCACGTGTGAGACACCCGCTCCGTGCACCCACACATGCTTATGTTTATTTGTGTACGCCCTAAAAATAACACTACCCACGCATTAGTACACTAATTAGTTAATTTCCGGTGACACACGGGTATTTACGAATAAGATAGATTGGCTAAACCTCGATAAAGTAGTGTTCGTGATACTTCCAGCAAGCTTACGGGTACTCAATCTTCGTTATACTTTTATTGATTCTATTCTACTTTATGATTTCTAAAGTTGGACTATGTCTAAGTGAATCTAGTATACCTATATATTAAAATACAGAAAGTCGCTGTGTCGTAGGTTTTTGGATATTAATTTATATATAATAACAGGTGGTAGAACCAACGTAGTTCGATCGGGGAAGTAGCACCTCCACACCTATTTCTAGCGTGTTCTAGCAGTTCTTGCGTTTCGGTGGAAGGCTGTGTATGGGCGTCGATTCTAGTATAGGTACATAAAAATGAAATTAATGATGACTGTCTAGTTATTTGTTGTTTATGCATTAGAAAAGAATTAATCTGTTCGTCATGAAATGTTACAAAGTTGTTAAATACAGTTCCATGTAGATTTTTAGGATCCCTCTAAAACTATAAAAAAATATAATCGAACAAAGTAGAGCCCGACTCTCTTTACGTATTATATAAAAGAATACAAACATTTATAAAGACTGTCACTTTATTAATTTGACACAACTGAATTCAAAAAATATTTTTTTACCAAACGAATATCAAGAAAAAAATCGGATTTCTATTCTGGGTCTGGGTCTTGATCCATGTTACCTTGTACTCATCCATCTATTAGCCTTATGAGGTACACTGGTTGACATAGGCCTTCCATTGGCGCCACTCTATCCAGTTCTGCGCCGTCTGAATTCAGCGTTTTTCCGTTGTCTTCTTCAACTCTTGTCTGTCCGGTTGAACTGTGCTCTTTTTCCCTAAATGTTGTCACCACTCTTACTTCTTCATAAAGAAATCCTTGTACAAAAAAAAAGAAATATATCTGAAAATCACACTTGGCAGAAGATAAACTATTTCATACACCAAACTTAAATTTTTATAAAACTTCAAAGTAAAATCGTTAGCGCGATTCAGAAAAGTGTACAGCGCCATCTCTTTGTAGCGCTGATAACTGGTTACGTAACGCTTTTTTGTTTCGAGTTTTAAATTACAACGATTCTAAAGTTTGACTTAAAAAATAAAATAGCATTTACGTTAATACTAAATTCATTTCTGTCTGGATATATAAATAAAAGAGAATAGAGTATCCCCTTGAACTATTGCTAGGCACGCACGAATACCATTTAGATTTTATTCATTACGTCTCACGAAAACGTATTATAGTTCATACATTGTACACAAAAGCTTTCAAATACATAGTCTATATAGATATACCCTATCATGTTTTGTAAGGTCACAATAACCGAGTACTTTAATCACTTTTACTTTATCATTGAAACCATTGTTCTGTTAAAGACATTTAAAGTACATAAATATTATATTTCTGCACTTTAAATAGAAAAAAAAAACAAATCGAAAAAGTTTAGGGTTTTGTACCCAAAGAGTAAAATTGAAACCTAATAAATAAATTGTAAATTTGTTAGTCTGTCTTTTACTTTCTCATTAACAACTATAGCTATTCAGTTAAAATTTTCGCAGATGATGTAGATTTGTTGTTGCTATTACAACACTTTACTCGACTTTAACATTAGAGTGTTAAATAGCGCTCACAAAGTTTTTTAGATGGCCCTTGTACCAAATGTATAAAGTACGAGTAATTCTACATCGGAGTGATAGATGACGCTTATATTTACGCGAAATGACGCTTCAAGACGCTTTCAATATTAATCTTATTGATAAATACTTGTTATCATTGAAATCAAATTTATATCACGTTTTAATATGAGAAAAGCAATAGTATGCCAGTAAAATTTCTATTATTGTAATAAATTTTTTATTAATGTATTTATTTGTTATAAAAGATAACAAAAACTAAATCATTCAATGATTTATAGATAATGGTACGGAATCCTTCGTGTGCGACTCCGACTCGCAGTTGGTCGGTTTTTCTGTTTAAAAAGGACATCAAAGCATCAGTAGTTTACTACTGAATTTAATAGAACATTTAGTCTTTATTTTAGTACAATCTATCTGTTTAATCAAACGATATTACAGTTAAAAGTTACGTTTCCTTTATTTAAACGTCGTTAAAACAACGTAACACAGCAAGTAAATGATAACAATAAAGAAACCAGTACGGTATAGAGCCCCACCTTTTGGAATCTGCCATAACTGTCCAAATGGGCCATTCGGGGGCTTAATATTTCACGTCAGACGATAGATTGCGATATTATTTATATTTCTTGCCTTTATTACCGTCTTCGGTCAAAGCCTTTGTTTCCCGGGATGGAAAAGATAATGCGCTATTATCTTGAGTTTTATGATCCCTTATTCCAGGAAAAACTTCCTTACAGTGTCATTGTTTATTGTTTTAGTGGCGACGTTATTGTACGTAGCCAAGAGTAAAATGTATCGCGTGACCTGGCAACTAATGGATTATTGCACTCAAATCGTCCGAAATAAATGCACTATTAAACGAAAAGCGTGATACGACGGTGTTTTTGTTAATATAGAAGAGGAAAACTTCATGCAGACCACCTGATGGTAAGATGATTATCGCTCATGGATATCTCAGGCTGATAATTGTATCTCATCCTCCATCCTGTGTTCATCCTGTATCCAGTTATTCTAACAATTTATTAAAGGGTTAACTGGCGGCATTTAAACTTAGCACACGGGGGTTGCTTTGATGTATTTGTGATTGACTTCATGCATTCCTTGAATGTTTTACGTGTAGGTACTACATATATGGACGCGCAGCAACGATCACTAACCTTCAGATAAGTGCATGCTCATTTGTTACTTCATATAAAAAAATGGAAATAGGGGGCCTTTTTTGCCGTTCTTTGATTTATCTCTGAGGTTGCATACTAATGGATTTATGAAAAACTTTTAAGCAGAGGGCTTGATCTTTTTCCTACACAAAATTCTTGATCCGCCATTTCTACATTTTAAAGGCGTGTAAAACCGTGGCTCCGCTAGTAACAAATTAATCAACAAAACCTACTACTAAAAGTAAAGTAGTAAATATTTTACGACGGTACAGGCACATGCCCTAGACACGTCTGCTGCCTCTGATGTATTTTATGGACTTTTGCCCCATTCGTCTGTTTTGGCAGGTGCCTACTTCTAATATTTACATATTTTGGGAACCTTAGAATAATCTACTACATTGTAAAATACACAAGTCAAATGTTTTCAAATATGAGAATGCCGTCTGGGTGAATAAGATATGCCGGATCGAAAATTAAAAAAACTTATTCTGTAATTATTTCTCCATCAAATGACATCTACATATTTCTTTTTTTATTGAAGCGAATTTATATCCAAGTCTGTTTTATTACCCGACTGCGTCAGGAGCGTAATGCTTTTCGAGAGTATGTACATATATGTATGTTTGTTGTTTGTATGTATGTCCATTTCTTTGGCAAGCGCTGCAACTCGAATGACTTGACGGATTGTGGCGATTTCGATAGTGACATAGGCTAATCATATAAAAATTGGCGCCTAGAAATAGAGGGAAAAGAGGGGGGGGGGGGGGAAAATTTTTTTTTACTATTACGACAATTAAATGAAAGCTAGAAAATAGACCAATCTAAAAATAAAAAAATTAAAAATTTTTACTTAAAATTTT
>DWNE01004917.1:0-14576 GCA_018249875.1 Cecropterus toxeus | reverse complement strand
ACTCAACGAGAGATGACGTCATCATATTCTGAAACGCGCTATCGGAGTTTTCTCAACATCGCGCATATATACAAGTTCCGAACAGAGACTGACGGAGCACGGCCGCTCCCTAGGCCTGATCACCTAGCCTGGCGGGAGATCTCCCTTTGCCAAACCTATATTTATTTTAGCTATAAACATTAATACTTTATTTTGAATAATTCAACGCTATGTTAGTCAAAATATAACATTATTTATAAAATTCCCCATACTTCTGCTTACAATTAGTTTAAAGATGTGCTGTTTAGATATATTTATGAGCAGACAATTGCATTAAAAAAAAGAGCACTCAAAAACATCTTATTCCAAATTATATTCCAAAACCAACACAATAACAAATGAATAGCTGCAGTTCAACCGGGATAACGTTTAAAAAGATTGAAACGGCCACTATACAACCGCGAAAAAGGCACCTATTGGACCTTGCCAATTTGAACTGATGATGCGGAGTCAGCGCTCGGAGGCGGAAACGCTTAGCGAGCGACATTATTACAACGTTAACGAAACAGGGTTAACGACAAACTTGCCATTATATCGTTATCCATCAAAACAGTGCCGACGGCGCGGATTACGGGAAGCGGAACGAACGGACTTACTGCGATTGTTTGAAGCTTGCGCTAAAAATACTTTAATACCAAAACTAACATTTCTATCAATGTTATATTTTATCAGTAAATTGGCGGATTTTCCAAAAAATCCTTCTTATTGCTCGTTTACGAACCTAATATACGTTGGTAAATACCATCATTCGTTTTATTTATAAATTAATTACAGTTTCCTTTCACCACTGCAACGGCAAATCAGTAATGTAATTTGAATGTAACGCTACGACAGATATCCAAAAGGCTTGTTAAAAACTAATAGTTTATTTGTTAAACGCAATTAACTTATAATGCATTCTTTGGGTGCCTTAAAATAATGTACACTTATTTCTGATCAGCCGTTAATTTTAACTGGTGAAAATAGTCCTCTACCCTTAGTAAGAGTTTACTACGTTTTGTCGAAAAAATAATTTGTACATTACACATTAACGTGATCATTTTCGGCCATACTTTGCAATGATTGGCGAACAAATAAACAATGGTGATTTACAGGAAATATGATACACTCATATAAGGGGACTGATATAATATGCGGCATACCTATCACGCCTTCTTTAGGTCATCAGTTGGTCTGGCCGAGGGAACAGCCTGTGCTTCTTTAGCCCTAACGTGGTCGACGCTTCAGGACCCTTCTTCTTTATTATGTTTAATTATCGTAGAGTCATCCGATTTCAATAGTTACAAATTTATCTCAATAAAATATGTTTATATCGCCTTTTTTGTGTAGATACATGTAAATTTTGTAGATATTTTTCTTTTAACATATTGTTTAGATAATTGTATATATTGTTTCATAAATTTATAATATACCTACATTTAAACAATAAAATTCTGCTAGATGGCATGTGCCTACTCAAAACAATGCCAAGCATAACATTATCAAAAAGCATTAACCTAAATGTTGGAGGCTTGAAGTTCACGGCCGAAACTACATTATGGCACGTGTAAATTAGCTTACCATAAAGCAAATATACCGTGGTTTCTTACATAGTTTTGCTTTGAAAAAAAAAAAAAAACAAAAAAAACTTTTTGTTTGTAGACACGCGCTTTGCTTAATAATGAGCACTGTGATGTTGGTCACTGTGATCTATGGACATTTGCAACAACACTACAACCTTGAATTACGCTTTTGATTCGATTTTGTAGACACCTAAAATCCTTAAAAGTATATCTCATAAAAAATTAAAACTATAAAGTAATATTGTTTAATTTAACATCTTTCTTTTAAATTTTTACTTTTTACACCTCATAAGTTTTATCAGAACCTTACCCATAAGTAGAAGCAAAGCCGACTTCAACGCCGCTGAAATTACATGGCCTAGTTTCCCTTGTAACTCCTCTTTCAACTTTACAAGCCCTTTTCAAGACTGGCTAGGAGTTACAGCGCGCACCTTCTTAGACAAAGGGTGACTAACTATAAAGGGAATTGTGAAAACTACTCACCTTTAAACTTCAGCTAAACGGTGCCGTATATGAGGAGAATAACATCCTGTAACAACGGAAATGTATAATTAGGAGTTTAATTAAAATTCTTTAATGGAAAATAGTAAAGAACTTTACAATAGCATAGTAAGGACGTAAGGCATTAAACTGAAAATTTCAGAAATTGAGGTAATACTTGAAGTATTCTAATAGTATACTAAGCCTTATGACACAATCAGATGTCTTGCGACTTTAAGTAGTAAAATCGTTAATAACATTAAAACAAAAAAAAACAAACTGTTTAAAACGTAAATAAATATATATAGAACTCATAAACTTGTAGAACATAGATTCGTCGTTGTAATCTAACAAAATAGGTTGAGCGCCGACTTCAGAACTATGTATTATGTACTGTGTATGTAAGAAACCAACATATATTTAAATTATTTTTTTGCTTTTTCGTGACATTGAAGTCGGTTTTTATTTAATATTAAAAAGTTTTATTAAAAATAACATAGCCTATGTCACTCTGCAAACCGACACCATTCTAATGATATGTCATACGCCAGAATCCGTCAAGCCGTTTGGGCTGTAGCGCGTGCCAAAGAAATGGACATTCATACAAACGAACATACATACATGCATACGCTCGAAAAACAAAAACCACCTTCTGACGCAGTACTCAGACGTAGGACGCAGACTAGGATATAAAAGGTTAAACTTAAATGTTACGTCGCTGTGACAAACCGTTCCTGAAAGAATCTGCCCAAATTTAAAATAATACGAAGACAATATTTTAGTACTTCCACATTAGGCAAATTGTGAATTAAGTTCCTTTTATTCGCGCATTGCGATATGAGTAAAGCAATACACCACCCACTGCGTAGACGACCGATATGTTAATCTATGCAACGCAATGCAATGAAATGTTATGAATAAATAAAATCAAAGATAATGAAACATACGTTTAATAAAAAGTTATTTTTTATATAATATGGTAATAGCAAACGAGCATGCAGTTCACCTGATGGTAAATGACCACTGCCTTCCATAGACATCTGTAAGCCACCAGAGGTTAGCCATAGAAGCGTTACTACTTTTTTATTACTACTGTTTCTCGTATCACACCTTTCAAACTATAAGGCAGAGTTAGGCGTGGTGGTGGAGCTTCAGGAGTCTAACCACCCAGTCTTACTATCTTTATAATCTACACGCGTTAGTTTATAAAAACGACTGAAAAGTACTAATTCGCAGGGAATTCTTTGATCTGTAATTGATTATTTCGCAAATCCATACCTAAATATTCTTGTCTTTGTAAATTAAAATGAATAATTAAAACTTTGTATTTTCAATCGTCGGTACAAATTTAATTATGTCTTGTTGCGAGTGGTTTATTAGGTATTCCTTTGAAACTATTAGTACAAAGGCCAAAAGAATATAGCGTAGATTCTCCGGTGATAGATACTATGCTTTCACTTAATTATTCTCTTAAGCGACTGAAACACTAGAGTTCAGGTCTCACATGTAGAGGAGAGGGTGTAATTGCTAGCGCAGAGGACCGTGATTAAATCTCGATAAATATGTTACTATAGGTACTAATAAAATGCATAACGGCAGCTATTTCTGTGTCGGTGTACAAAAGGCAAGGTTTTTTTAAGTGAAGACCTTGTGAACATCGCATCAGTAAAAATTAGATTTAGAAGACTTAGGTCTTACATGATTACAGATGTCCATGGGCGGCAGTAGTTTACCATCAGGTGGATTGAATGGTCGTTTGGTAGTTCCATATTATGAAAAAAATACATGTTTGTCGTTTACCGGAGAGCCACGAAACAATGGCTTAACACCGCAAGCGACTGAGAATTTCAGCGAATTCCGCTACAATTTGCAGCGAAACTTTATGGCCTCATACGCTGCGGCGCCAAGCAAGTGTTTCGTGGCACTCGGGTTAAATGTATTATCGCATTTGACAGAATATAAAATACTTCCAGTAACTTGTCATCAGTAACTTCCAAATGTAGACCTTATTATCGAAATCCACGTCTCTTGAAGTGACAGTAGAGCTATTTGACGCTAACACCACACATGTTAATTAATTAGCCAAAACGATTGCCACGTAAGTATTTGTAGCCTTTTCAATCATACTAGAACGAACATTTGGCCGGATTAAAGCGCGTCTACTGTGTACCTATAAGAAAACAAAGAGTCTGCATTAATTTGTGCGCGCGAGGGTTTACGCTGAATAACAGTGTGCAAACACGTTGACTTTGTGTGCGTGTCAAAAAAACACATTCGTTTACAATGCTTTTGAAATAACGCAGTATCCCACAAACTGTATATTTACGTCACACAAAAAGGTTCATGCACACTAAAAAACCTGCTACCAATAAAGCTCCGATCTACGATTCCAGTGACAACATAAATATTTTTATACTCGGATAAATATAATGGAAAGAACGTGAACTTAGACCCATATAACACTCAGACCTAGAATATAAACGTTAAATTAATCACTAAGATAATCCAAGTCTGGTATATATAACATAGCACACTGGTACCGTATGCTATGTTATACCGGTCTACCGTGCACCAAAGTTCGTCAATTCGGCTCAAACGAATTGTTCAACAAATCCGTCGCCGTTCGTCACAAACGAATGAAGTTATCTATACGCGTAATTTGTTGAACAAATCCGTTGCATCCGTACGTCGTGAAGAAGTGGACAGTATAAACAGCTGAATACGAGAACAATCAGCTAATGGCAACAGATGATCGCGGCTTGTTTGCACTGCCATCCAGCCTCGTCGACCGCCCGACTAGCTCAACTTGACGAGCCTCAAGTTGTGTTTATTCCATTATAATCAGACTTGTCAATAATTATACAACAAACGTCACGAATCACGGTTTAGAAATGACAATAGTAATAATTTTCTCAAATCTCTGTCAATAAATATAGTATCAAATACAGGAAAATAATTTATAAAGTACAAAGATTTAAGATTAATAACAAACCACAACATGAGGCCAACAATAAACCGTGTCGTGGCGACGACGACGATAAAGTTTGAGTTGAAAATATAAAATTACATCAAATATTTGCGAGGTGTCCTTTATCAGAGATCAAACGTGGAGCAGGAGCGCTGGCGCCGGCGGGCCGAGGGCCGACCGCGTGGGCAGCACGCATCCAAAGCAAAAAGCCGCTCGCGCTGCGGCATTCCTCCAACAAAACCGGTCCCTGCTCAATGGAAGCCGAAGCCAACCTTTACAAACAGCACGCACGACCAATAACAAACCCTATTGACTTAAATCTCAAAGTGGGATATCCAGTAGAAGGCGCTACAAGCACAGCAGATGCGAGAAAATTATAATAATATTACAAGAGCAATACGGGATAAAAAGTTGAATGATGGCACCGAAGCAGAATATCAAATGGACGTTAAACCTCGACGTATTGTACCCGAGGGATATGATTGATGGGTTGATAAATAACGAAAGTGAAACCGGAAAATCTTAGATAAACTAGAAATTGCATTTGCCAAGATACGAACATAAATAAACGCGCTTCTTCGGTCTAAATACGTTATGCATGTAATCTTACTAAACATGTATATTTGACATGATTTTTTAACAGTACTCTTGATATTTTTATTTGAATGTTAAGGTATAATACGAATATAACATTTTTATTGCCTATTTTTCTTTTCATGCGATTCATTAACGCAGATTTTTGAAACGACAAAATCAATACGAATTCCTGTGCCTTAAAATAATTATAAAGACAAAATCTATCATCAGAGGTAGAAGTCGATACGCTTCTCATATAGAGTAAGGTTCGTGAGTAAGGAATTTGAAAATACAGCCAGCTCATAATGTTTCTTAGAAGAAACTTCTCCGGTGGTCCACTCACTTGCTGCCTAATCACGTTTGGATAACTTAACAAGGTGTAGTTAATTGTTGAGTTTGTTGCGAAGATTAACGGGTTAGGACTAATCCTTGTTTCGTGAATTCCTGAGAATTGTAGACTCAGAATCATTTAAAATCTATTTTACGGGCAGGTTTTTTTCTTCATGAGAAATCAATTGCTTACAGGAATTTAAATTATCAGGAGAACGTAAAATTTAGGAAGATATCATTAATTTCTCAGTTGTCCTATACGACATAAGGGAAGTTTTGAAGACATTTCTTTAAGCCCAAACTAAATGGATCAAATAACTCAGACTAAACAAGACTAACAATTAGGAGCGGGGCGAGTGCCCGGGATGACGTCACAAAAGGACGCGGCCCGCCGTAGGTAGACAGTCCCAGCCGTTCCGGGAATCCTAGCCGCGGCGCGTCGTAAACTCCTGCGCATAATGCCGTCAGTTTTACCGGCCCCGACGCCATTGGTTCGAGTACCTATTCCAAATTGCACAATCTTAAGTTATATTATAAATATTTACAGAACATGTATATATTTAGCAGGCGGTGTAGTCAGTATTTGACTGAGTTAGGGAATCAGTGCTGATAAACTGATATATGATGGGACAATCTTAGTCCTAAGAAGTTATTTGAACACATCTATAATCAGCTTCAGTATGAAACCCTTTTGACCGCGTACTACATACAAGTAAACGCATGAGTATAAGAAATGTGTTTAGTATTATATGTGCGGTTTAATACTTAAAAAAATGTAACATAACTTTAAATTAAAATACCTTGTTATATGTAGAGTAGATGGATTTACTAAAAACTTATAATAAAAACTAAATGCTGTCGTAAGATATATTACTATAATAAATTTATTGAAATCATAGACGTGGAGAATTATTTTTTATTATATTATACTAAACTTGAGATATTTAACAAACAAAATACACATTTCCGGAATAAATAAAAACAAAATTAACACAAAACAGCCAGAGATCTAAAAAAGAAATCTTAGTATTATATTTATTGGTAATCAAAACTCAAAGAGCTGTTTTTAATAAGTCAACGCATAGAAGTCAGCCGGATAGAAACAAGAATATGTAACTCCGCACTACAAACGACCAACAAATACACCAACCACGAAAGAAGCCTAAAGAAACACAAACGGAAATACTCCGGAAATATTACAATTGCCAGTTTGTCGTAAGCAATTTTGAAATTAAAACTTCCCGTTTCTAAGGTTTCCGAACTTTGAGAAACCTAACCGAGGCTTTCGTAATTTTATTTCCAACTCCAATTAAATTTTGAGATGGAATGATTTCGTCCGGTCGTCGGATCTTGCTCGTCTAATAAGTGTAGCGGAATACTGGACTCAAAGCAAAATATGTGATTGCGAATATATCGCTGCACATAACAATGCTAATAAGTAGTAGTGTAATTAGTCTATAGTCCAAAAACTTTATAACATAGCTTTAATAATATACCTATACGAAGTTCCCATGGTCACTGTTTGATTTCCAATAACTGTTTCATTTCAGTATAGTCAGCCAAGTTTGAGGTAAAGCCGATTAATGTTCCTAATTAAAGACGTTGACATCGTGGGACACACATCTCGGGCCGCGCGATTAAAGTTTCCTCACAGTTGAGACATGTAAGTGTGTATCAGCCTTGCGGGAGTTGGGAGTTGATAGGACATTCCGTATTAATTAACTAAATAAGTCTGCCAAAGCGAAGCGAGCTTCTGAAACAGGCGACGTTGGCGACTTGCAAGTTGTCAGTCGCGTGTCAATAAGACAGCGAGAGACACGGCGGATTTAAGTATGGGGCCGGGGGCGTCGGGTGGCGCCACCCCGGTGTGTGGTTTCCTTTTGATGTCATCTTCGCGCAAACTTTGCTACGGATCGGCTTTGAGATAGAGAGACGGAGAGTGACTAATTTGGCCCAGCATTTGATCTCGGGAACTCCGATGTCGGTGTCCCGCTCGCACCCGCCTCCCGGCTCGCTGCCGCCGGGAAGCTCTTTGCAAAATTTCGCTTTGATCGCAAAGTTAAATTATATGGGAATTGAGCATTAAATGGATACACATGCGAGGAGTACGCGAGCGCCCCGGCCGCCTCCGCTCGGACCGAACGGGTGATATTGTCAAAAATAAATCTCAAGGGAGCCTTTTGACGATTACGAAGACTTACATAAATAATGAGCGACGAGTCACTTTCAAAGTTATACATTTGTGAGAGCGGCGCTTGTATTTAACTCCGCCTAATTTGCCGCGAGTACGCAGTACCTTTGAGAGCTTCGTTTTTACTAGTTTACGAAACAGATATTTGCGCCCGCCTTTCCCTTTGATACAGCACTTTGTGGAGCATTTTACACGAGTTTCTTTTGAGGCCATTCAGACGGTGAGTAACGAAAGGCTGTCTTTGATAAACACGTGCGAGGACTCTTCAGTACTTATTAGGGGTGCTCTCTTTGAAAGTGCTTCTTGTGAAATCTATTTGAAACGTTCAAACTCAAAGCAGCTATGATGAAAGCCGCGCTAATTAAACTGTCACTAATATAATTATGTTTAAAAAATTGAATCACTGTTTCGCTTCTATCGAGGAGAACGTATTTTAGACATTAAATACGACAATGAATATTATTTGAGGTAACGAAAATTAAGTAAATTGAAACTAAAATTACATTACATGTGTGGATGTGTGGACTAGACACGCGAACCGCGACAAGAGGAGCTATTAGTAGGTTATTAATGTTAGGTCACACACTCCCCAGACTCAAAGTCAAAGACGACTCCACAAAGTGGCGCCTTTGTGAGTGCCGCCGCCGCCGCGGGAAACGCTCCGTGTTTCCACTCACTCCTCGCGACAAACTCTTTGTCTTGTGTCGCCTCTCACAATACTTTCACGAGTAATAGACAACCAAACGAGCTCGCAATCAAATTCATTCCCGCCGCGTGGGTGCCACATAAGACTACCGAATCGCTCTCCAAAGTTTAATAGTGATTTGGGTAATTAATTTCATGTTTGATTAATTAAATTTAAGATCGCGTCGGTGTGATTGAATTTTATTTAAATAACGTTCTCTTTGAAGTCACCTAGTGTGTACAATTAACATCAGACTGTACGTTTCGTACGATATTACGTGTTAGTGAATTCGCCTATATCGATGACTCGTTCGAGATCAAAGACTAGCTGAACTTTGATGTTTAATTCTAAAAAGAGAGTGATGTCTTTGTCGTGGAAATTCGAAGTATGGGTCGTGCTTTAGTTAGAGGCAACTTTGAGCCGGCCTCTTAACACGACGAAACTTTGCTACAAAGGACGGTGGACGCAACCCGGCGACTGATGAAAAACTAACGAGAGTAGGTACTTGCATAATAAACTCGTCTCGTTTTTAAATAGATATTAGGTTATTCTAAATAACATCTGTTTATACAATCTCGCGTATATTTAAAGCAATGTTTTTTTTTTAATTTGTCTAGCAGCTTCAGATAGTTTATTGCTGATCTATTACAAGATTTTTGAATAAACAATGAACGATGGACGAATAATACCTTAATTAAAGTTAATAGACCATGTAACGAGTATTATTAATTAAATATGCATAACTCAAAATAGCAATCCACTTCTAACGTTAACTATATTATTATTAAATGAAGTTATACGCCTTCAATCGTTAATAAAGCTTGCGCTTTTATTTTTTACGTTCATAGACCTAAAATAATATAAGACAGCTTTAAAAAAATGCATGAATGTAGAAAATCACAATTTTAAAGCCTAAATTTAATATATATTACAAAAGCTAATAACAAGTTTCCACATCAGAGAACTCGTTTGATGGCAAACTTAGGAATTGTCGCGAAATAAAACTTCTAAGAAACCGAAGAGCTGGATACCAGTCATTCGTTGTACAAGTTTTATGTAAAAGGAAATTTTATTTTAACAAATATTCCCAGAGATGAAATAAACCTGCCTAGCAGCGTTATCATCAAAGCGAGCACTACAAAAGAAAAAAAACAATCAAGACCAATATAATACGAGCGCTTTGTAAGAAATAAAATCAAAGGGACACCTAATTCATAAATTGCAATTACACCGGTAGTCCGCCTTAGGAGTGAAGAAAAAAATTAGAAACGGACAGATTACGAACACTAAATTTAATTACAAAGCGAACTCGAACATAACAAATTGAAGAGGATAAACGCGACAAAGTAAAAGAGAAAACACACCCGAAAAAGGAAACTCGCAGCATTGATATAAACGAAATTTAAATTAAGTACAAAGGGAAAGGAGATGAAAAAAAATCCTTTCATTGAAAGCTCTCATCCCCGAAGTCAGAGGGCCGGGCGGCTACATCAAAGACACCTTTCTCCCGTCTCTAGCCTTATCTGCGCGAAACCGAGTTTGGAAATTAGCAGAGCGATCCTTTTCCTCGGAGAGTCAAAGAAGACGCTTGCGCACCCTTTCAGCCGCTTTTAGCATTACGATTTCATGAGAGGTTTTTTTGTATGATACGCGACGGACAGAGGACGGAGGTAATGCGATAATGTAGCTAATGACATATTTTATTCAGGCTTTAAAGCGTCGACTTCGCTTAATTCAAAGACGGAACGCTAATGTGTCGGGATTATGTGGCGGGGAGTGCTGTGAATGATTTTTGAAATTTTCGCCCGGTCTTAATGAAATGTAGGTTTGTATGTATATCTAAATAGCTACTGAGTGTTGGCACCCGGCGTTGGCCTAATTTATGTTTTGGTTTTATTAAAGTATAATACCGGATTTGTTTTATTTGAACACGACGGTCGGGAGTCGGGAATGTGGTGTGCTAATTTATTATAGTAATGACTTTAATCTCAACAGAATAATATTTTAATAATAATTGAGTAAAAGGTAATAATTACATAAATACTACACATAACAAAATTGTAAAATATTCCTTTTAGATGTATAGATACGAATAACATAGATACGTTACTTGTATTTATAGACCTTTAATTTTATTTTATAATCAACTTTTAGAATTTTTATTTCACAGAAATATTAATTAGTATGGTTTATATTTAAACCCTTGTTTAAGAGAATATTTTTTGGACTCTCCTAAGAGGCCGCGGTTTGGACTATTTGTATAATATAATAATTTTTGTTTAGTTTAATTTTAATAGTAATTATTAATTATAAAAGTACGTACGTACCTGCTTGATATATAATTCTAAATAATAATGTTCCTTTACTTAAATCTTCTAACAAATTGTATGATCTGTTCTCGTTTGAATGATTTTTGTCTAATGCGGATTAAAGCTCCTCGTGCGCGTTGAAGTCTTTTGTTTCGATCAATAACTATATAGCTTCTTGATGTTTATTGTAAAAATTTCAAAGATTTGCTATCTGATAAAATAACTATTATATATTATATTTAATATTTGTGTACGACTTTTGTTTATTTTTACTACATGCCCGTCTAAAGCTTCTCATCTCTTCATACGCTCTTTATAAGTTTAATAGTTACCAAGTAGGTTTTATAACCTAACTACATATATTATAAAGAACATTCTATCGTTATTATTAAATTTTAGCGATTTTAAACAATTTATTTTTACACTAGCAAACTACTACTTATTACAAGTTTTACGAATCAACTTGAAAAGCTCCGTACATTCGTAGATGTAACTTCAGTATCCTGAAATAAATCCACTATTATAATTCACTTATGATATATTGAACATAGATCTATGGCAATTAATATTAACTACCAAGACATAAAGATAACAATACAGTAATAAAACAAACATGCAACTAAAATATACCGAACAAAACAACGTTACAATGTCATTTTAGTGTGCAACATCAAGCACTTACACTATAAAAGAGGCATAAGACCAATTGAATAATAATAAAAAAAACAAAAGCACCATTAAAGTGAAAAACAATAATCGGCACCGAACACACAAAATACAAACAAGCGGGAACAATGGTTAACAACGACGAAGCCAAAACAATAGAGCCACTAATAAACATATTTGAAACAAGGACTCTACAAGTCCATCGGAACAATGCTGCGTACCGTCGATGGATGCCGTCGCTGTGAACTTGTTAAAAACTTTTACGAGCCCAATATTAGTCCAAACTCTCCATATAAAGTTTATATTTTACTACCTGTTAACTAATTGAAAGTTTAGATCCAAGTTATCGACGACAATCCAATTGTTTACGTAAAATAACACTTAGGACACTTTCACTAACTTAAACACTATTCGAAAAGTTTCGAAATTATAGTTTTAATTGTACACACGTTTGATTCACGCGAACAAGTTATTTCAAAAAGTTTTAACACGTTTCGTAGTATTCAACCTGCGTATCGTAACGAGGGAAGATTTTCGCGGGAGTTATGCAACCACCCTCACCGACTGATGAGAAGCAACTGTCAGAAATCTGCAAAAAGCATGCGCGCGTCGCACGTGGTCTTAAAAATGGGCGGAGTTTAACGCGACCGCCGCACACGATTGGAGCTGCGGAGCCTTTGATCAGCCGCCGACAACTAACTACATCGCTCTTCGCCTTAATCTCGGTAGTAACGTCCTTTTAAAACAGGTAATTTTATTACAAAAATGTGAATACTTTTTTATGGTCAATCGAGCAAGCGCCGCGCCAGACAAAGAGACCCTCGATTCGGGATATATTCCACGTGCACGGACCCGGCAAATGCAATCCCCGTAGCAGAATACGCAGCACTGTCAAAGGATGACAACTCGTTTCTGTTTTGTTTGCTGTAAAACGATTTTCAAAATTGTACGTATCTTTATGACGTCGAAGTTGAGCGCAACGTGAAAGGCAAAAAGGTTAATTTATATTGTATAGTAAATAGAAAACATTGAGAGATCATTCAAAGGAGGAGCCTTTCTACTGTCATGTTGCAAAAAGGGCACTCACTCCTTTCTACCCCTAAACCACGAGACAGGCTTTCATTTCATGCTACACAACATTCAACTCAAAAAAGAAAAAAACTGTTGCTCGAACAAGTACGGTTCACGAAGGATGAATTATGTGTTTTATTTATAGAACTAAATAAAAGTAAATATGATTTAGTTTTTTTTTTACATTTTAATTGCAATTAATATTTTATGGCCTACAATGTTTAAGAACCTTTCTCTTTTTCATATCTGATCTTCAGATATTAAGGGGATAAACAAAGTCAAAAATAAAACAAGTAACAATGTTAAAAATATTAAAACAAAAAATCTCAACTGCCTGAAAACGATTGATAGCCTTCGATTTCAGTTCATTGTTTTCGTAATGATAGGTACATTTAGTTTAACACTATTTATGTTTTCGTCGAAAAAGTAACATAAAAGTATTAGTATTATAATACATATATATTTTGGAATATTTTCTAGTTTTCATCTGATATCCATACTGTCGTGATAATAAAATGAAACCCGTCCCTTCCCCCTTTTTTCCCACTATTTATAAGCGCCGTTTTTTTAATAATATTAGCCTATCTCACTCTGCAAAATGAGACGATATCAATATGTCACATGCCCGAATCCGTCAATCCCTTTTGGCCAAAGAAATGAACATATGTACATATATATTTATTTACGTTAAAAAAACATTAACACTGACGCATTGGGGTAAATACGAACTCTTCTGCTTTATAATATTAGCAAGTATGTATTATTATACAAAAATATTACTTACTTGTAGTTATTTTTTCATATAGTCAATGAATATATGTATATTAGTCAATAAATATATGTATGTATACTAAAAAATAGTATTACTTAGCACTTTATAATATCAACGCAGGAAAGCGATGTTGTCGTAACTCAAAAACATACGACTTTTTGGTATATACTTTAAATCAAGTACACTAATTTTAGAATAATTTCATGGTTAAAACATAATAGTTTATTGTTTGAATTTCAATATACACAAAATAAGATACTAGTAGACCATGTAACTTAAAGATAATGATTTATTTTTCCACGATGCATTTTTTGAGATACGACGAAATTGCTTTCTGGCGTCGATATGGAAGTAGCAAACCAGCATGCAGTCCACGTGATGATAAGTAGCCACTGCCGCCCATAGACATATGTAACCCCAGATAATATCAAAGTCTTACCGGAGGATTCTCGGATAAGTACTTATCTCTCTTACCACACCCTTCAGAACAGACCAAAACAATGCTTATACAGTTCTGTTATTAGGCTGGAATAGGTATGACGATGGTGCTTTCGGAGTCAAACCACAAAGAGTTCTACCACCCTTTGTACTTTGACGACCCACGTGGCCGCGCGGTTACCATACCAATCTAACGCGCAGTGGGTCCCGTGTTTGAACCCCGGCCGACACGCATCTGAATGATGAGCTTAGATTTCTGTTCTGCACCCACGATACAGGAGAAAAATCCTACTGTGGGGCTATAAGTGTAGAAAGCGTTTAGCATTTATAATGTCACAGGAAATTTCTTCGAACACTGTTTTATTGAGTTATTTTCCACCTGAATATTCAATGAAACGTACCATGACAGTTTCTAAAAATTGAACGTCATATGAAAGCTTTTATTATATTGGTAGGTTATACGATTATACGATTCCCAGAATTGTATAT
>DWNE01004916.1:0-14578 GCA_018249875.1 Cecropterus toxeus | reverse complement strand
AAATGATTATATATTTTAACACACATTCCATATGAGTTTCGCTGGAGCAAAGAAGTACGCGGTAGTGTATCAAGTACGTATGGAGTACGTAAGTAAGTATGGAGAAGTACTATCAAATATATTAAATTCGTTACATTTAAACATTGAAAGGTTCATAGAATTTGTGATGGACTTATCAGACAAGATATCAAAAAGTGTGTTAGATTTTAATAGTAAAAGTGTAAAATAGCAAGAAAAAATATTCTTTTGATAGTTGTTATAATCAGTATCTTTTGACTGGGTAGGTACCACCACCACAAGAATTTCTAGTATTAAGCAGTTATTCTGTTTCATTGGAATTGTGTGTATGCAGCTTATAGCAGTGCATCTGTTGTAGCTTCACTTAAATATAAATGTTGATGAACATCAGTGATAATTTACCCTAAAGTGAATTGAATGAATCTTTAATACTTCAATCTTATAAAAAAATATAAAATATACCTTTCTATCACGGCGACGCGAATCCCTCCTATCCTCACGTTTATCATCCTTCTTATCTTTATCGTCCTTCTTCTCCTTGTCATCTTTCTTATCTTTATCATCTTTCTTGTCTTTGTCATCTTTCTTTTCATCACTTTTCTTTTCCTCCTTCTTCTCAATACTTTTATCTTTTTCCTTTACTTCTTCTACCTTCTCAGGTAATGTGTATAGCGTCTTGTAGATGTAGAAACCGAAGTCACGCATTAACATCTCGTTGAATAACTCCGCGAATACAAAAAGCTGTTGAATATAAATAAAGTTAATTACACTCCTACAAATACAACATAGGACTAAAACAAATTATCATTATTTACTGATACATTGTTGGCTGTTATAGACCCCATTACAAAAACGTGTTATCTATACTAATATTATAAAGCAGTAGAGTTTGGTTGAAAGCGCTAATCTCAGGAACTACTGTTTGAATGAAAAAAATAATTTTGTGTTGAATGGTAAATTTATTAAGGAAGGCTTTATATATATAACATCTCGCTATGTTTGTTTGTTTTTTAATAGATTCTTCTCTAATAAACGCGGGTGAAATTGCGTGGCATAGCTAGTGTCAGATATAAATGCACCACATAGCTTTATAGTGCATATTTTTTCTCGTATTGTATTGCATTCGATCAAAAACAATTGTTATCGGAGACTATTCGATAAAAAAGCGGGGAACAGCGGGTCGGACTCGCGCACGTACGGTTCCCTGCCATTATATTATTTGAAAATTTCAACTGCCTAGCTATCACGGTTCATGAGATTTAGCCTGGCGACAGACGGACAGCAGAGTCTCAGTAACAGGCTCCCATTATTACTCTTTGGGTAAATGGAACTAAAAAGTACATGTCGAGCACCGTGTCAATCAGACCGTGTAATGCAATGTGCAACTGCAAGCCGAACACTTAAGTTTATGCACATTAAGTTGATTCACAAGTACAGTGAGTGTTGCATACATATGCAACAAAATTTGTTCTGTACGAAACGTGCGATGTAATAAACATGCAGTGTAAACTTCATGTTGACAACTTACATAATTAACTACAAAAAAAATTTGCATGTGATGAATATACAATATCAACGATTTTGTGACAAATTATTGTCGATCCTATAATTTATGATTCCACATACCTCGAAGCTATGTTCCTTGTTGTCTGTAATGCGATAGTCAAGAAGCAGTGAGAGACTGGCAACAGTGCAGCCAAACTTACCACCCTTCGCGACCTTCGAAGGGTGTACAATAATATGAGGTGTTTGCGGCAACTGGTACTTTGTTTTCAGACTCTGCTTTTCTTTTTCCACCTATAAAATAAGTAATGACTCATAATGGTTAACATACGCTAGGCTACGCTTGGATAGAAAAATTCTGCAATATTTGAAAAAAAAAATCTTTTTTATAAATATGAAGTAGCCAACGAACAAGCTGCCCACCTGATGGTAAGTGGTTACTGCCGCCCATGGACATTTGTAAGCAAACTCATATAGAACAGGGGTTCTATATGAAGTCTATCACAGATGCGTTGCTACTCCCGATGGTCGCAGCATAAAAAAGTGAGCCGGCAACCACACCCTTCCACCGAAACGCAAGAACTGCTTCATGCTAGAAATAGGTGTGGGGGGTGGTACTTCCCCGGTCGAACTACATTAGTTCTACCACCTGGCAAAATTCATCAATACTTTTTTTCCTCTCATGGAGTGTCTAAAGCAGATTCAGTTCAAAATTTCGTAATGAATAGATAACATTTTTCCTTTGCGAAGTCGGTAAAAAAATACGCTTTCATAAGGTTTCACTTTACAATATCCCACGCACATGCACCGCTTTACATATTTAACATAATTTAGTTTTTCTTATTATATTTACCAATATTTTGCTCAATATCTAAAGAATGGAAAATTCTAAAATAATTGCTGTACTCTTTGGAGACACTTACTTTTTGCTTTTCCTCTTCTATTTCCTTCTCGGTTTTAGGTTTGTCATCTTTTTTATTTTCTTCCTTCTCTTTATCATCACTCTTGATTTCATCCTTTTGGGTGTCATCAGTTATGGTGACATCTTTATTTTCGTCATCAGTTTTGTCTGTTTCTGTTTTTTGCTCAGCTTTGTCCTCCTTTTCTTCTACTTTAACTTCTTTGTCATTTGATGGGTTTGTAGTATTTTCAGATTTGGGCTCTTCATCATCATCCTTAATCACAATTTCATCACCAGTATTATCTTTCTTTTGTTCTGATTCATCATCCTCTACTTCCATAACATCATCAGCCTTGGATTCCTTCTCTTCTTCTGCCTTTATTAATTTCGATAGTCGAGAAACAAGTTGCGAGCGGGCTCCTTAAAGTTATAGTGAAACACATCAGAATTATCAGATATTAAATTAAATCTAAAAATGATATTCATTGACAAAATATTTACCTTTACAACTAACGTTTCTGGCTCTAAGTTCTTCTCTAAGCTGGTCAACCTTTATAGTCCTCAGGTCAATTTTTGAATAATGAGTGGCTTCTGGTTTTCCTTCATCATCATCATCATTTTCATCAATGGTTATAGTACTGTCATTTATGTTTGATTCCTGAAAGTATACAAATGACCTGAAAACTTGCTCAATAACAACAATAAGTGGAGTTTAGGAATGAATTTAGATGATATTTTACTACATTTTAATAAGAAAAAATGCTAATATTCAAAATGAATGAACTTTGGAAGACTTTATGTTGTGAAAATGGGATAGAAGAAAACGTTGATATATTGATAATGAATCTGCCAAACACCATGACTGTATGTCGTGGGCAGGTCACGCTCGGTGGTCTTCGTCCGAAAAGTAGAACACGCTGCAGAAGTCAAAACCAAAGATAACTGGGAACAAACAATTTTGGATTTTTCCGTTGCCACGTGCGACTCCGCCGGGGCTGGTATTGCTGCGTCGCCGGACTGGGGATCTTCGCCGTCGAGTTTTTTCAAAGCCGCCTCGCACGCAGCCTTATAGTGGTCCTGAACCGTCGTCCACTCGATACGCGACGGCTGCGCCGACCACACGTCGGGCAGGAACAACACCACACACTCGAGCCGCGACTTCCCGCCGCTGCCCTCCCGCCAGTAGTAAAACTCCACCATGCGGTACCTGCACGGGTAATACAGCTATAGTGACGAATACTCACAACGTGGCTGCGCGAGCTATCCGCCTGCAGGCATGGACGCTACACATCCGGTAGGCGAGGAAATACGGCTCTAGTAGGCCGGTACATCGTCTGCTTCCAAACATAGCCATCACTGCCGATGTACTGACGCCTCCATTCTCTCACATAAGGAATGTGTGCTGTACCATGATTAATTTATGGAGCAACATTATCAAAAGTCTCTTCATAGAATGAACCACATATACACAACATTTATTAATGAATTTAAAATTTATAAATTGCATAATTTGATCACATTGAAGAGACTTTTGAATGGAGAGTTAGGGTAGTTGCAAACAATCAATCCACATAATCAGGCTTTGGGAGAGAACACCAGCAAGAACTTTAGTAAAAGAAACTTACCACTGGCTACAATTAGACAAATCTATTCCAGTGAGGGCCTTGCAAGTGCGTATAGCTGTTTTCACCAACACCCCCGGATCACTCTGTGGGTTTTCGCCATCTAAGGAAGGACTCCAAGGTCCACCAATCGCATAATTTTCACAACCTTTACCCTTATACCCCACCAGGAACTTGATCAACCGTGTAGGATGCAATGGGGCTCTTGAGGATCGTTTATCTTTGTCATCAACTTTGGTAAGTCCACATTTTTGGTATGATGATTCCAATGTAGGCATACTGATTAACATTACCTAAAAAAATATAAATAGTTAGATATTTTTCGGAGGTCAGCTATATGTTTTACAAATTGCTTTAGAAAAATTACTTATAGAAAGACTGACTTATAGAATTATAGACGGCTGAATTCTAGACTATCACAGTAGTAAAATATTTGTGTATAAGAACATACCATGACATATTAAATTCACTGAGTTAGCTCAAAATGAGTTAAAATTTGTCTTACCTTTGCAGAAAATCTATAATCAGCATCAGGTGGTTCTAAAACAGCATCATTATTGTTAGGATTATCAACCTCTTTACTAATAATATGATATCCACATGGATTGTTAATGGAGAAGGGTGTTTGTGGTGGAAACACTTCACCCCATTTTACATAGGCATTGAAGAAGTCCGATGGGATATACAAGTTTGTATATCTCTGTGATAGTGTAGGCACATCCATTTTGTTGCTGAAAATTACATGAGAAATAAGCATATAGATTATATACAGTTCTAAGTTAGTTTGAGTAATATATGTGCTGAGTATAACAATACGATTCATATTGTAAGGTAAACTGTATACAATTATACAACAAACCATAAAATAAAATATAATTATGCATGCATTGGATATTGCCAATTCAAATACTTTTTTTCTTTTTACAAAGAGGTTTTTTTTTCAACGCATTTAAGAGAAATAAAAAGATTTGGTAGTAGTCAAACCCATTCTTTAAAAAAAAAAAACTGCAAAATTTGATTTATTCAGATCAAAGTCTGTGATTTCCAGCAATTACATTATACATTGCAGGAAAATGATAGGTTTGACTATTAAAAAGCTTATTTGCCTTTCAGTACATTAAACCTTGTTTTTTAAAATATTTTTTTAATATTTAATATTACATTGTCCATGAGAACTAAAAGTGTATTCTAAATTTCAGCTCACTCAGACATTAAAAGCAGGTTAAATCCAGCTTGCAAAATTGTGCCTACACATACAAACATTGCAAGTTAAATAAAAAGATAAACAATTTAGTATACAATTATATTTGAATGGTTGTTCTCCTTCTGGTCCAATGTAATCCCCATTAACATTCTTGGAAATGTACATCCTAATTACAATGCACAACAATAATAGTTGACCACCCGCAGGGCGGAGCGGTCACCATAAAAGTCTGACACAGTGTGTTTCCGAGTTTAGATGCCTGGCTCGACAGAAATGTGAATGATGAGCTTAGATTTTTGTTCTGAGTCTAGATGTGTATCTATCTGAGTGTATCTATGGCATCCACGATACAGGAGAAAATCCTGCTATGGGGTTGTGAGTGTAGAAAGCGTTTATGTAAGCTATTACATTCACTCTATTGATATTTTCATGACATTATATAATATTTTTACTATACTTACATGTCCAGCGGCATGCGTGGTACTCGTACAATATATTTGACCGGGGAAGGCTGTTGGATAACTGGGCGTTTACGGGGAGGCGAGTCCCTACGGTTGCGGCTGTCTCTCCTGTCACGGGACCTAGACCGGGTGCGTGAGCGAGATCGTTTCTGTAAAAGATAGGAACAAATAACATAAAATGTCATTTTAAGATTAGGCTAGAGAGATCAGTTTATGTTATGTAAATCAATAATGTTATTAAACAATAATCAACAGCGTGGAGTGAAATGCAGCCAAACACTATAAGATTTTGCATGTATAAATGCTTTTACAATGTTGTGAATAGTTTTGAAGGTGGTAGAATCATTTGTTAAGTTAATGTAAATTTCTGCTTAATAATAAGGTAAGCACTTGTGTTCTGGTGATATGGTAAACTTAACATACCTATCTGATGCATTCTATCATAGACCACACAGGCAGCTATGCAGGTGTGGTAAACTTTAGTTAAGAATAATGTTATGTGGTTTAGTTATTGATAGCAAACAAATGACATGCAGAAATAGCGATAGTGTTCCTTTACTTTGTTATCACTTATTTAGTTAAATATTGTCTAATTTATTACCCTGTCATCTCTTCTAGAGCTGCGGTCATCACGACGATCATCGCGTCTATCGTCCCGACGCGTCGCTAACGACTTCTTGTTTGATGGTGGTGGGACAGCGTTGTACGAGTTAGACTTCCCTTGCATGTTCCCCTTCTGGTTAGCGCCACCCTTCGGAAGTATTTGTACGCGGGTCGCATTCCACTTGAAAGGCATATTTGGATTATATGTCGCCTCTACGAGAACTCTGTCGTTAACTTTGGGTACGACTCCTTTAGCACAAACAGACGTTTGATAGAAAACATCGTGATCGACAAAACCGAAGTCATTATGAGTCTTAGTGACTGTTCCGGTGAAAACTCGCTGCTCAGTGCTGGGCTGTGTTTGAGACTGCGAGGTATTTTGATACATGTTACGATTCATAGCACGTGGTGTTGGGTACGCTACGACATTACCAGGGTACATCTGACCTTGCGCCATTTGATTCATTGGCATCTGGCCTGTCATTGGCATCGCCATTCCGCCTTGTGCTTGCATCATATTAGGGTTAAACACTGCCTGTGTTTGTTGGAACGGCATCATGCCTTGTTGTTGCATTATGGCGTTGGGATCCATGATTTGGGGATTTATGCCGGTCATGTTTGTGTTTACATTAGACCGGGCCCAAGGAGGATTTTTCGTGCCGCTCCCACTTTGCATCTTTAACTATTGATATACTATATTATAAATCTCACACTTTAAGTTACACATGCACACTACCCAAAAGCGTACGATACAAAGAGAAACTAAAACAATAATTTCATTAGAAAAAATAAATGCACTGTAATAACTCGTGAGACGCACAATGCGTGATTCAACTATGCACGCAAAATGGCGTTTAAACTTTTGTAATGTTTAGTAGTGTTGCTAGCTTGAAAAATTTTAGTCGCTGGGGCTAGGTAGTAGGTACCTACTCTAAAAGTAATTTAAAAAGTTGTAAACCTATTTTTGAAGTGTATTTCTTTTTTTTTGCCAAAATCGTAAATCGAAAGTCGCAAAATTAGCAGTACTGACTTAGTCCGGTCCTTGATCTGAGTTGATCATAAAGGTGGGTTCACACCAAACAAAAATTAGCAACTTTTGTGTTATCAACATGACTGTGCCAGTGACAGAAGTTTCTGTAATTACAGACAAACAAAAATTATAAACAAAAGTTGGGAATCATACTTCCATTCTTGGCGTTCAATATCAAAGGAGTACCCCTGTTGCCGACATTAGCTATGTGGATACGCTTGCAATTGACAACGTTACATAAAAACAAGATGCATTTTTGTTACGTTGACGAATTAACTGACATATAAATTTATGTGTTGATGCTTTGTTTCGAATCGTCTAGAAAGAATTGAATTAAAAATTGGTGATATTTGTGGGAGTTGTAAACAGTTGGAAACACAGAAGTTGCCAACAACTTCAGTGTAAGCGTACCTTAAGGGCAATTGGCTGGTAAGCCACAAAGTCGCCAGTAACTTTTTAGGAATATATATATTTTTTTCTTAATTATATATTTTTACGGCTATGAATCTACGTCCTTTACAGCCAATCTTCATTTATATTGTTTATTATGATGTTATAACCATATGGAAGATGATAACGAAGAGATGTTTCCATATAGAAGATGATGAGATGAGATGGGTTCAGCAAAGTGGTAAGGACTTTACTAGAACTTCTTCATGGATTCTTGGAAGCAACACGAAAAGTCACCTCTCGGTGCACCATTACTCTCCCATACGCGTGAGCATATAAGAATTCCACCATAAATATACGACTATATACAAATTTGGAAGAATAAACGGCTCTTCCCACGTTCATCGAAACATTTAAATATAAACCGACTAACTTTTTTGTCCCGTGTGTGGTTTTCCAGAGAAGGTATTCTCATTCCTCTCTATTTGTTAATGGTGATTTCTTGTTAGCTTCATCAGGAAAAAAGATGACCGCGAATTAATAAAGTTAAGTTTAAAAACGCCAAGCCAAAACCGTTAAAACATTTTTAAGTAATAAAAAAAGCTTCATCAATCATCAGTAGGGATGTGAATTGGCTGAGCAAAAATGGATTTTAATATTAATCGATTTTATATTTTAATCAAACAATCGATATTTATACAAAACGATTTTTTTAAATCGATTTTTTATTGTTTTTTATATTGAATTTAGCCCCCAAATACTTTTTGTTCATGTAGTTAACATTTTTTATGCAAAATACCACAAATAATAGGCACTAGGTGAAGTTGCAAGTAATTCTATTATAGAGTTCTAGTATAAATATCGAAAGTTCGTGAAACTACGAAATATTTTTTTTTTTCAAAGCTAAAGCAAATAATCGAAAGTATAAACAAAAAATCGATTATTTACGGTCATCAAATCGATTTATAAAAATCAATTATTGTAAAAAAATAGTCGTTTTATTAAATAATTGATTTGTTTTCCACATCTCTAATCATCAGTGATCTTTCATAACTTATACTTTTTATTTCTGGATGTTATAATTTAGATGTCATGTTAATGTTAATTGTCAATATAATTATAACACATTGTATATGGAGGCTTCATAATAAATTAAAAACGGATTCTAATTATTTATTATAAATACCTATGTTTGTTTTTATATAAATAACTGTTTACTACTGCATTTAACTACTCTTCTATTTTTACGTTAAACCGTCTTTTTATTTAAGAACCACGCGTGCTATATTTTCTCTTCGGGCTCTGCCCAGGTGAGCGGCTGGGCCCACCGCACTGTCTGGTCATTACGACAGTATGGTACCACACATACCGTTACCCTCCCGACGAGAGCAGTGCTAGCCTAATGGTTGAGACTCGGCCTCTCAATCAGCAGTGATAACCTAACGGTTGAAACTCTGCCTCTCAATTGAGGGTTCGAGGTTCAAATCCCAGACACGCATCGCTGATTTTTCTAAAATTATGCACGAAAGAAAGAATGTAACCTGCACACCTCGGGGTTATCTAAAAAAAGAGTTCTCAGAGGTGTGTGAAGTCTACCAATTCGCATTTGGCCAGCGCGGTGGACTATGACCTAAAACTCTCTTATTCTGAGAGAAGACCCGTCCCACCGGAGGGTGGGACAATAACGGGTTGACGATGAATTACTCAAATAAATATTCCGCTTATTGCTTTACGCTCAGGGGCGTAGCGTGGGTTTGTCGACCCAGTCAGGCTAAATTTACGAAAAGGTCTTCCTATACGAAATATAAATTGTACCTACAAAACGACAGGGTTATGTGTAGGTACAGTTTGTCTGTTTAGAAAAGTAAACAAGGATTATCTTAGTCCCCGTTATTACTGCAACAGAACCATTAATTTTAAAGTAACATCCAGTGGCAGATATATCGATGGGCTGAATTAACTGGAGCTTACGATTAGTTGCTTGGCTCTGTATGATCTTTAAAGTCGGCAAATATTTCGGCTTTCATAGTTTCGTAAAAAAAAAACGTGACGATAATTATTTTTCGGCAATTGGATTTAGAGACTATTTTTAAATCTTGATGACCTCTTTTTTGGCTACAAAATTCTAATAGCCTAGTCTACTGGCGGCAAATGTATACATCTGTTATTTCATAAATACAATACATGATATATGCGTGCAGTATTCCTGTTAATCAGAACGGAGGAGTTAATATTCATTTAACGGAAACGTTAGAAGAAAATTTTAAGGTTTTTATCATATGCCCCGATTCAGGAACATTATATAAATGTAAGTAACACATGGTTAATTCCTATGGCTTAGGTAGTCAGTACACTTGCATTATCAGGATTGATGAGTTGAACTTCTAGTTTTTATGTGTTTTACATAATTCTTTCTTATATTATGCAAAACCCGGGCTATTCCTCAATTTAAAGATCCCGTTTATAGCACGTACTTATGTGATAAAATCAATGCAGTATTTTTCGTAGGAAGGGTCCGGATGCCCGATGATTAACGTATGAGGCGACCATCTTAGTCCACCGGAGCGGTAACACATATGTGGTCAGCTTCAGATACCATCTGGTAGATTGCAGGCAAGTTTGCTACTTAAATCATCTAAAATAATCTGTAGGTAATCATAAGTAGGTCATCAAATTCTCCTACATTTCCTTCCTTGAAATTAATATTTACTGGTACATTACCAATACTATTGATATAAGCCGAATAATGTACTGATACAACTAGGTTACAGCCACAAATATTTTTGCTAACCCAAATTGCAACTAGAAAGAGAAATAATGACCGCCGAAATTAGTGACAGGAACTGAAAATTCTTGCTTACGGATTTTCAGAATACAGTGAGATTGCTTTCCGCGTCTGCTCGTGTGATCATGGCAGTGGAGAGCGTGTCTGTCTCGGCAGAGTCAGTGTCCCGTAGCTCTCAGTAGAGCATACTCGTGTAGGAGAAATTATACCCACCTACTTCGCGATTTCACATAGTACGACGTGTAAAAAGAAAGAGTTTAAATCTAACTCCGAAACTTCCAAACCATACGAGCAGTTACAATATAGTAGTGAAGTGAAGCTATAGATTTCGCGTTCTTCAAATAATTAAATTTTCTAATTTTATACAAAATAGGTGATCCAAGGTGGTGTGTATTTTGGTCCACGGGCAGAACGCCAGATTGTTTTGATAAACAGTGGTTTCACTCTTGTGACAAACTTACAAATAAAACTGTAAACAACATGCATAATGCGTTACAAAAAATATTTTTGCTTGCATTTATTTGTAATATGTAAATAATTTATTAAGTTTAGTTATCAATAAATAAAAGTGGAAATGTGAGTTATACAATATTTAATAATATGCTCGGAAAAATAGTGTTGTTTGTTGAAGTTCTTTGCAAAAACCTTGAGAAAACTTCCGTGCTTGTCTTTCAATTGTGAGATTTGTATTTATTTAAAGTTGTGTAATTAGACGGTTCAGTGTAGGTATAATAATTATTATCTATAATCGAAAATGAGTGCGGAATCGGAAAAGCCAACAAGTGAGATTGGACACTTAACCATACCGCAGATCCAGGAGCCTGTAAGAACTTTAAGAAGAGTTTCGGTCCCCAAAAAGTCTTTAGAATCAAGATTATGGGACTTGCTGCAACCCCTTGCTAGGTTTTGGGGAATTGTAACTTCTGTCGGTATGTAACGATCATAGAATATATCATGATTATACAATTTCCTGGTTGCAGAAGATGTCATGAATGTTTCCACTTAACTTAAAAAAAGGTCAAGCAAATTTTAATCCGATTGTAACCTCGGATTTTTTTAGGAAGGTAATATCGCATATTTTCAAGTAAAAACATAACTATACTGCTAATGCATATTTTTTACATTACCTAATCTATTTTTTACATTACTCTTTTAAAAGTTGATGCAGTGTTCGGAACCGTACGATAATTTACAGACGAAGTACGATAGTATATTTTAATTGTACGATAATTTTACATTGTCTGTTATGGGTGTAAAATATTTTGAGGTGATGTTGCTTATAATATAATTATTCAGAGATGACCTTTTTTTTTGGTCGCCAAATATTTTGAGGACAATTATTTTTGGTTGCAAAATACTTTCAGATGTCGTTTTTTTTGGTCGCCAAATGAGAAAACCGTTAGCGATGCAAAAAAAAAAAAAACGCCGTCAAAAAGTTGGAGGTATCAACATAGTGTCGTTATTTGTACGATAATTTGATGCAAAATACGATAATTTTACGGCTGTCATACTATAATTACCTGTCTGCAGGTTGGGAACAGTGAGTTGATGAAATCAGTAAGGTTCGACCAGGGTGTACCGCCACATCTATTTCTAGCGTAAAGCAGTTCTTGCGTTTCGATGGAAGGGTGTGGTTGCCGGCTCACTTTTATATGAGGCGACTATCTCAGTCCTCCAGAGTAGCAACGCATCTGTGATAGACTTCATATAGAACCCCTGTTCTATATGATGTTGCTTACAAATGTCCATGGACGGCAGTAACCACTTACCATCAGGTGGGTTGCTTGCTCGTTTGCTATTTCATATTTATAAAAAAAAAAACAAACTTAGTCCTCAGGGATAGCAATCTCTCTGTGGTTGACTTCAGGTAAGACTACAATCTTATCTGGGGTTGCTTACAGAGGTCCAAGGGCGGCAGTGGCCACTTAACATTAGGTGGATTGCATGCTTGTTCGCTTCTTCAATCTTATAAAAAAAAAGTTAGTAACAGATAGGTATCCATGGGCGGCAGTGTCATTAACCATCAGGATATGGTAGCCCTGACAAGGAATGGAGCTTTCATCATAATATAAAAAATACCGAAATTCAATTGGTATGGTAGGTGATGCGATCATTCTTTTCTTCCTTATAAAGAGTATAAATAGGAAATTTAATGAAAATCTGTGGCACATACAGTAGGTATGTTCTTATTATAAATTGTCATAATTTAGTTGTTATTAAATATATAGGAGTAATATGTTATTGTGAAACCCAAATTACGGTAAATCCTAAGACTTACCAATTGATAAATTAGGGTTCTACCAATTTATAAACTCTTAACGGTAAAAGTCCGAAATTCGTCGTTTATTTCGTAGTCGTTATTACATTATTCACTAAGCAAATCTTCGGTTTACGTAGGAAATATGTCATGTGTAGATACTTATATTATTTATGGGTGTTTTAACTATTTTTACCTAGGTATATTTATATAAAGTTGGACTTATCCACACACAGGGCGCGACCGCCCCCTGGTTACGTAGTATTAAATTATCTTATATGTTCCATGACCTAACCGATCCTATAGCTTTTCATACATAGCCTATAGTATTGGAATTTAAAATAAAATATGAGCTATCCAAGGATTACACTGAAGGATAATAAATATAATAAATGTAATGAGAATGATATATTTATATGCAAATTAAAACGAAATGATAATTAAAATACCTTAAAATGGTGATTCAAATACTTATAACCAGTCTTTCTAAGATTTTGACTGTTAGACGATATTAATAAATAATTACGCGTATTATTTTATGCTTAAAAGCAATATTTACCAAACAGCATTGGTAAAACCTAAGGTGTACCTATTAGTAAAAGCCAGAAAAATCGGCTCTTTCTTAATAATTTCTCATGATGATAAAACGTGAGATTTATCGTAATAAAATAAATTAAATTTACAGTAACATGTATTATATTACAGAATCCAATGCATCATTAAATAATCAATCATCTTTAAGAAGATACCGATATAATATGTCTTAATAATTAATTAATATTTGTATTACAGTACATTTAAAACGTGTCCTTGACACGTTTTTTTTTTACTTACTTAAGTTTATTATTAACCACAATGGAACATAATTGACATAAAATTAATTCTAAAGCTACACTAAATTATATATATATATACGAAATATTTTTTTACTAAATTAAACTAAAAAAAATAATAAATAAATAAGCATATTGTATTATATTACTATAAAGTAATAAAAGTCTACCTACTCGTGATTTGATTAGGGTAGCACCAAAGCTAAACATATTCGTCTTTACAGTAGCGGTGTAACGCAGGTGTGCTCTGGTTTTAAGTAAGGCTTAAGTAAGTATTTTA
Source organism: Cecropterus toxeus (assembly GCA_018249875.1). Taxonomy (NCBI): domain Eukaryota; kingdom Metazoa; phylum Arthropoda; class Insecta; order Lepidoptera; family Hesperiidae; genus Cecropterus; species Cecropterus toxeus. Next base: position 691 of record DWNE01004916.1, on the reverse strand, counting down.
TTTAATCCTTAGGGATGAAATTGCTTTTCTGACTTAATTACGACCTCTGTTTTAAATAAAGTCTTAGTGATTTTCATTAGGCACGATACGTATAATCTGCCCCAACTCATCATGATGGGCAAGGTGGTAGGGAAGAGACGCGATGGACGATGGAAAATCTCGTGGCTGAGAAATATCAGGAAGTTGACAGGCATACCTCTTTCGAACAACAATTCCGCCTGGTCATTCACAAAGGGAGGTTAAAAAAACTAATTGCCAACCTTCAGTAGTGAAAAGGCACAATAAGAAGATGAGATTAATTGATGATTTATAATGTTCACATTCTGCTTTCGAAACAAAATATATCATTTAATAATAAACTGTATTAGGGGGCTAAGAGTCATATGTTATCACGTAAAGTGGTACAAATTAAATCAAATTGAGACGTGTTCTGACATATTTAGCATGCATCGTACATTGACCGTTTGTTTACTCCCCGGTAAAACAAAGTACCCTTTTAAATAAATTAAACTGAAGCAGGAGAGGGATGATACTTATTCTACAATAATAAACTAAAACTGTTCCTTTCTCTCAAATAATTAGCTCAACCGCAACTCATAGCATAGCAGATTGGCAAATTATTGAATCGTAAATATAAATTTATTAAAAATATATTGTAAACATAATTGAATAAGGGTACAATAACAACACA